>JAQFZE010001071.1:0-20054 GCA_034695245.1 Dicyrtomina saundersi | reverse complement strand
TTAGTGGCAATATTGAAATGCATGTAAAGTGCCCGAGCCAGACACCCGTTTTTCTTAGCATTTATTTTATTGCTCAAAAGTTGGTCCATTAAATCGTTGATTGTGAAAAACTGGTAAATCTGATCATCTCCAAAAACTATAGGGTTCTATTCCGTCGCATTCGCCGTCGTTTAAAAAATATTTATTTAAAAAAAACACATCGACAGACAGACAGACGGACATGACCATTTCACAATAGATGCTCAAACTCAGCAACTTAAATCCAGCTGGCTAAAACCAACTCGTAACCCTACGGCGAACATTTCGCCAACAATCCACTTAGCTCAAGGAACATCAAAATACCAACAATTTATCAGCCGATTTACACAACTAACATTTAGGAGAAAGTGTAGATCAATTCAAAAATTTGCCTTTATTGTTTACATAAACATTATTGGAAAATTTAGTAGTAAATTTTATTAATAAAGGAAATACTTTTTTGTAAGGTATCATTCGAATCTCATATTTTTTCCTTTAATTTTGAGGGCGGAGAGAAGGCAAAAATTTAAAGAGGCGCACCCGTAACTAACGAAACTGCCTCCACATTTTTGAAGTTGCATTTTAATTAAATTTTTTTTGCTCGCATTTTTTGCAATAGTAATAGATATTCATTTTAATCGTATATTTTTACTTTTAATGCTATATACCTAGCTAATGCCTCAGTCTAAACCCGCAATGAAATCATAACACATATATACATCCAAAGCCATACGACCACTCTGATATTAATTGACCCGTGTATGTACACATTATGGATAAAACTAAAAGCATAATCTATGCACATTTTTTAAACTTCTCTGTAGTATTATCTCCTCCTCCGGGCTGTGTATGTATTAAGTTTAGAATTGAAGCCATGATTTATGGCTAGTTTCAATTGAACAGGGAAAAGCATTGAGGAAGCTTACGATAACGATAAATGCACCAAGTGTAATGCCCCCTGACCTTATAACTGATTCTGATTGTAACAATAAGACAATGTGCGGTTTATTAGTTATTCAATTGGAGAGACTATTGGAGGGAATTGGACACAATACACATATGCATACCAATAATACCAATACAATTTAGCCATACTCATTATAATAGTGTTGGTTTTACTTTTTGAATTGTGAGATGGTGACTGTACCGGTACCTGTGCCGTGAGCGGCGCCGGTATCCAACGGACTTTGTTAGTCTGCCGGAGTCGGTGCCGGTAGCGATCCACTATGAAACCCAACTGAGTTTCATAATGCGCAAATATTTATACCTGTCAAAACTAATACAGCATGTGTGTGTGTGCTACACATTATGTTACATATTTATTATTACATAATATATTCCCGTGTGATTGAACCACACATTTCGATACCACCTGGGAAAGAGAGTGTAGGAGGAGATTTAGCTGCATATCCTTATGCATGGACGTACATACTGAAAGAATAGGGGGATTCAACATCTCATTTTATTTGTAGGCGTGATTAATGCATGTTATTTAAGCATTTGCAAATTCAAGAATTTGCAAATTTGCATAATTGGCCAATTTTGCAAATCGATCAATTTTGCAAATCGACCAATTTTGCAAATTAACAAATTTTGCAAATTAACGAATTTTGCAAATTAACCAATTTTTAAATTCGCGCGAATTTGCAAAAGCAGTGAAGTAGAATAAATAACAGTATTTATTAATTAATTTCCTTGTACTACTATTACACTAATTAAAGGCACTATCATTATTTTAATATTTAATATTGTTGAATTACAGACTGTTGTGTCAGAATAATTTGTGTCAGTTGCTATCTATTATATGGTGTTATCGGCACGTTTAAATAAAGTAATATTCTAATTGACAATTTGTCAATTGGTTGGACTTTACAAATGCAATAAAGTAGGATGATCAACCGCATTTAATAAGTTATTTGTTCCTTGTACTCCGTTCACACAAGTTAAAGGAATTGATCTCCTATTTATTATTTAAAAGTCTAATAAGATACTATTATACAAAACTCAAAAAGAATTTGTGAGTACTTGCATACAACTGACTTCAAACTATCGCCTTTTACGTTGTTTAGTATAGAATAATTAGTAATGAGGATGCAAAAAAGCATAACAGTTACTATTAACTGCCACCACTTTACTTTGTACCGCTACAGAGTTACTTTGTGTGATCGTGACTTTAAATAATTTACTTCTTTGAACTCAATTTTAATGCAGAGTAAGGTGACGAACGTGAATACATTTGTATCTGGAAATTTTTCTGAACGCTTTAACTAGTTGATTTTATGTTTATTTACTTTGCCTAAAATTTTGTAGAAGTGCCAGTAACTGTAAAAAATGTATGCACGTTAACCTCTACCGTCAACAAACAACAAAAGATGTCAATTTAAGTGAGGCTGTTCACACACAATCCTTAATTGCTTTATTTAAAGTTCAAGGCAGACAGGTAGGACGTTTGTGTGAAGTATGTGTATATTAAAGAACAATTATTCATCTTCACACAATAGGCTTACTCCATTGGTAATTTAACCGTAAGTCACCAACTGAAGACCATATTATCGCCAGCCAGCAAATTACCATAGAAGTTAGCAAAAATACAGGCAGTGCACTTAATACCTGGTTACATTTAAAACTCACAAACATTCTCAAGATTCAGTAGTTCACTGAACACTTTATCAACACACACTCGGGCTGGGATTTTCCAAACTGTACTTTACTTGCACAGCACGTAATTGCGTACACAGCATTTAACACTGCAATTTTATACAGCTTTTCTGTAAAGTTCACGAAGCTCCGGAATTTTTCTTTGTAGCAACATAGAAAAACAAAACAAAAACAAACTTTTTTATTTTTCCAAAATAAAAATAGCAACATCAAAATTAAATACTAGTAATTTTAAGTTCCATAAATTGAGAAACATTAGCACTTTATCAATCTTTGGATGATTTATTTCTTGTGCTTCCAAGTGTAAAGCTAAAAGTGATGTTCGTTTTTTTCCTGTTTTTAAATCAAGTGAACTAACACAAACAAGTTAAACGTAAAAAACGATTAACTCAAAAGTTGGACTGCAGTTTTCACTTTTCCAAGTTATCTTAAAGGTTTAAGTGAAAGAAAAACAGACAAAACTGAAGAGTACAGCAATAAGGAATCTTCTTCCAGCAAATAAATCTTAACTTCTAATATCAGGTTTTCTTTTTTTATTTTCTTGTAGAAATAAAACTGCTCTGTAACACTGGACAAAATTATACTACTGAACTCTATTTTTATTTTTAAATGTTAAAAGTACATACCTCATTTTAAAAGTAGAAACCACCAAACGGGGCAAATGTATACTAGACACATTGTGTATGGCACACAAGAAAAAATTATTTATTGAAATAAGTTCTATGCATATTGAATTTATATTTTTCTTAGAATGCAATTGATATACTTCCCTACAATAGGTGACTAAAAATAGTTTTTATTATTTCATTAAAGTTAAAGTTAAAATTATTTGATAGTAGGCAACTTACTTATTTAAGAACAATTATATTTTATAACAAAACATTCCATATTGCAAAATGGTTGGTACAACTATGAAAATTTTTAGTCACAAAAGAAATAATTTGAACCACGTTTATTCTGAATTGGGCAATTAGAGCTAAATATACAGCACATTGTGACACAAATACAAAGTTAAAAGTTGAACATTTAATGAACTTGCACCCGGTTTGATCTGACAACGTTGCAATTAAATATATCGTCAGTGTAGAACCAAAATGACCCATATCCATTTTTCACTAAAATTAAACTGAGCCATATCTAAAACGTTCTAAAAACAAAATGACCCAAATCCATGTATTTTCACGTGTACGCCCAAGTCAATGCACATACAAAATGCACTAGGTGCAGGTTTGAAAAGGAATTTTTTGCATGGATTTTAGGCGTACGAGTGGAACAAAATGGATTTGGGCCATTTGGTTTTTATAACGTTTTGGATATAACTCGGTTTGCTATTAGTGGAAAATGGATATGGGTCATTTTAGTTCTTCACTGACGATATCAGGCTTGATATGGCTGGAGTTGTTTGTAATGTAAATTCAGTCAATAAAATAAGATAAGCTATGATCAATGTTGAGGTCTAAAGTTTCCTTACAGCTTAATTACTGTCACAACCTAGAATTAACTAGCTTCAATAATACATGCAACAATTGAATAGTAAAAGCTCTTGCGGATTCTAGAATACATATCTTATTAAATTGTAATAAACAAGTTGTGTTGTGCCTACGTGATATCTAATGCAAACAACACATTTAATATTTAAGCATTTATTTTGTGTTTAGTGAGACGGTAAATGAGATCAAGATGGACTAACGGTTAATTTTGAAACCAAATGTTGTAATGCGACCTGGCTAATGATAACATAATTTACCTAGTTTATATATATGTGCTAAGTTTTTTAAAAATGCATAAACATTATTCTACATATGTGACTGTAATTGCAATCAGGCGTTACATTACTTAAATAGCCAAATTATTAAAATGGATTAATAATTAATTATTTATTAGCACCATAAACTAAACATATGTTTGCTTCATTGTAAAGTAACAACAGTAAATGTATACGATCACTTGAGGTATGTCTTTTAAATTAAGTGTTGTGATATAACCTGGTAGAAATTTCTTGCCACATGTACACTCATTAGGCAAGCAATATTATCAGGCTATTTTGGCGTGGTGTGTTAATCATTACAGTTAGCACTTACTTCAAAACAGTAAGTAGTTAGTTTTGTAGATATGCATGAAAAATATGCTATATATCTGACTGTAATTGTACTCAGGCTTCATATTGCTTAAATAGCAACATTATTAATGTAGATTGTAAACGAAGTTTATGAAGACCCCAAACTACAAAGCTGTAAGCTTCATTGTGAAGCAATAACAGTACACATATAAATACAAATGAGGTATAATTTTTAAATCAAATGTTATTATGCGACATGGCTTATATGGCTTGCAGCATTTACACTGATTCTGCAAGCAATACTATTATGCTATTTTGGCGTGATGTGTTCAACATTAAAATTAGCCCTTACGTTTAAAAATTAGGTGCTTAGTTTTGTAGAAATGCATAACAATTATGCTACACATTGGACTTTAATTGCATTCAGGCTTAACATAGCTTGAATAACAAAATTATAAAAGTGAATAATAAAACAATTGTTATTAAAACTAGAAACCAAACGATGGTATGCTTCATTGTAAAGTTACAACAGTAAACATATACAATCAACTAAGGTATGTTTTTTAGATCAAGTGTTGAGATGGGACCTGGCTTAAATGGGTTTCTACATTTACAGTTATTATGCAAGCAATATTATTAGGGTATTGTGGCGTGATGTGTTAAACATTAAAGTTAGCACTCACGTTGAAACAGTGAGCTCTGATTTTTATAGAAATGCATTTAAATTATTTTACATATCTGACTGTATTTGTATTTAGGCTTTATATAGCTTAAATAGCACAATGAATAAAATTGATGATGAATAATTGTTAATGTAGACTTTGCAATTGTACATTATTTGACATTAATATTATTAGCTTAGTAAACTATTAAGCAAGCTCAGTTTGATATTATTTAGTTAAAATTAGTTGCAAATAGCCCCAAAAAAGAATTGCATTGTCCTTGTGATCATTATAGTAAGCAAATAATCCCTTTTTTGTTTGGTAAATGAAAAATTTAAAGTTTATTTATGCAGCTGTTTTATGAATAATGTTTACAAATACATCTTTAGTTAAAGCTATTATTTATTTTATTTTAGTGAAAAAAATATTTAAGTTGTAGCTCGTTTAAATATAGCCTCTAAATCCTACCTGAGTTGTTATGTAATAAATGTGAAGTAGTTAGGAAACGTGTTATTGTTGTCCTTGATTTTAATGATACTTTAATTATTCAATAGGTACCTACAATGCCGTTTTTGTCCTACACAGAAGCAGATGCATCCAATGCTAATATTGACGTGATTTCGGCCCATGGTTTTCTTGACCTAATCAAAGTCTAAAAAAAACGGCATGCTTTGAAAAAGAGTAAAAGTAGTAAAAAGAAATTGAAAGAATCAGATGAAATTGAAAAATCACAAATGATAGTGCCACCGGCTTTTGTAAGTGCTACTGTGTGTACAACTTCTACTTTATCTCCAGTAGTGAGACTGGAATGTCGTAGCAATCCTAAATCCCCAAGTGTAATACAAAAACGCACAATGCAGTTTTCATCTGATTCTACAAGTGTTAAAACAAAGTATAATGTTAAAAAAAGATGTAAGAAACCTAGACGAAACAAAAACCATGTTATTATTGATTTATTAGCTAAACTTCCAAAAATAGACTATTATGGTTTGAAAAAAAAGAGCAAAAACAAAAATCATTTAATTAAAATTCTAAAAAATATGGTTAATCAGCTAATGTTGTAAATGGTTTTCATATTCTGTCGTTTTACATAGCAAAGTTATATCATCGCTACTATTATGTATTGCTGAAGTATAAAACTATTCGTTGGTGCATTCGTGTAAATAGCAAATAATACTTGTTACAGCTATGAAATCGTTGAAAGTAATGTTGTTATTAATTGAAATGAACGTGACTTGATGACAAGTTCTTTTAGTTTTTAATAATTAAAAAGTTCATTACTTAAAACTTTATTTATGAGATAAATACTAAGTTTTTAATATTTCCTCATCAAAGATAATTAGACTACAAATTACATTCCTAATAATTGTTTTCTTATCCGTCTCGTCTGCAATTGTTTATGCAACCCTTTTAGATTAATCCACTCATAAAAAACGTTTGAGTTTTCCTGCTATTTTCAATAATTGTTAAAACCAAGGCAAAAATAAAAACCTAAATAATTACTATAGTAATGTTTTTAAAATCTTGATCTTCCCGCAAATTTGCTCACATACACTTAAAAGATATGAATCCACATTTTAAAAATATTTTAGCTTGTTACGCATTAAGCATTTAAAAGCTAATATCTGATCATGGAACTCTTGACCTGCATGACATCAAAATTTGATAGTCACATAAAAGCATTACTTGATTTCTCAAATTAAAAAAAAAAGAATTTTTTAAATTGGCTTTTTGATTTTTCAAGCTTAATTATGCAATATTTTGCAGGAAGATCACATTTTAAAAAAATATAATTTTGAAAAATTTAGGGGTCTAATTTTTGCCTGGGTTTATAAAAAAATTCTAAATCGCAATTAGATCTATATAGTCGTTTATAGTTTAAAGTGACATCTACATCGGTACATATTGGCAGACCTTAAGAATGTGGGAACTATCACGTACAAAATATGTGTTTTTGTATTTATTTGAGAACATTTATGACTTTGTATATAGATTTTCAATGTAGTGTAGGGTATGAAACCAATTAAAAATTAAAATAACTGGCCAACAAGTAAAGTTCATTCAAATCAATATAATTCCTTTTTTTCCACCTTATTATTAAATATTCATAGTTTTTAACAGCTACAAGTTTTCATTCTAATAACAGCGTGAATAGAATGCTTGTAAATAATATAAAATGATTGTTACATGTGCAATAATTACTAAAAACTGAAGTATATGTATTAAAAAAATATATGTATTAATATAATTTTACTGATTTGATTATTAAATTATTTAATACTACAATTTGCAATATCATTGATGTGCGCTAGCAGTTGATTTACTAAATATTTTTAGTTATTACTTTAAGTTTTCTTTTTAATTGTATAAAATAAATAATCACATTAAATTTTATAAAGCTACTTTTATTTCTGTTATTACTGTTTATTGTATTTTAACTTAAGTAAAAGGATAATTATCATTAATATTATTTGCTAAGTAATTGCTTTACGTAGTAGTGCATTATTGCAAGCACAAAGTTATAGTTGTAATATTTATACATATTTAAATTTTTAAATCTGCAAGTGCTTCATAAACATTAACATATTACGTTTTATACAGTCATGAGAATAAACATTACAATAAAAAAATAGTAACAATACGAACAAAGAATTTTGAAACCCCCAAGTTAGTACTTAGTAATTTGTTTACTGCCTTAATAAGATGTTTTGCCAAAGAAATTAACTTGTGGTATTTAAAACACTAATTTTTATTTAACCTTCAAGTACAAGGAAAGGACAAATTAAAATTAAGTACAACGTCTTTACAAAACACGAAATCAAAATGTTTGCTTAGTTTTTAGCTTTAACGTTATAAATATTCACGATCATTTAACACGTGATTTTCATACATTTAAATGTAAATAACTTCAGCATTTTTCTTTTTTATTTACTAGTTTATTGCAACTGAAAACGTTTCAGTCAGTTGCTTCAAAGAATTGCTCAAGACAAGTTTTAATTCACTTTCAGCAAAATGTGGTTTCGGTTCTTCAAATTTACGTTATTTACTAGCTACCTTTTAACTTTTGCAAGCAACCTGACAGATGTTGAAAATATTCAGGAGTACTTTACACATAGACATTTCCATAAAAAGTACAAAAACTTCACAAAAATACAAGATATTGATACCTTAGAAAATCTGAACACAACAAACTTCATTTATGAATCGGTAAGATAAATAGCATTTTTATTTGTATTATACAAGTACACTAATATTTATTTTTTGCTAATGTAGATGCAAGGAATGCCATCCCATGTTACGTCAGAAAAAATACACAACCAATTTAGTTTTAATTATTTCTGAAACGAATATAGATAACCAGTTTATCCCAGAGAAAGATATTTTTATTGAATTGCGTTCTATTTTCCACGGAAGAACTTCTGGAAATGCACCGTCCAACATTATAAAAGACTACAAATTAATAACTGTTGCATGTTCTCCTTTACGAATAACAAGTATTATAGACTTTGGACACAAATCAGTCAACATTAAATCTGACCAAATTTTTATAGTTATTGGGTTTGGATTAAATTCTCAACTAACTTTTATTTCCAACGCGGCTCAAGCCGTCACTACTGGAGAAAACAATGCATTTGCAAATTGTGGATTGTCCAGCTGCGCGGTAATTTTACTACGCAACAAAAGTCGACGTGAACTCAACGAAATAGCTTTAAGAAAAAACGTCCAAAATAAATTCATTCCAAGCAATATAGAGAACGAGCAACGAATAAAAATTATCATTCGAAAATCCGCACAAGATGCTTTATTTTACGGAAAACAGAATTATGATAATATTAACTGTCCTCTTTTTGATTCTATTCTTACTGAGAACAAACAGAAAGGTCAGCACTATTTACAAAGAGAGGTCAACACATTGACACATGTAACCATGCCCTCTCTTAACTTCTGCTCGGATGTGTTGCTGCCATTTAGTGCAACACATTTCGAGCAAGGTAAGTCTTCTCCAGGTGCAGAAAACATTTGCACAGGAAAAAATAAAATTTTAGTGCCTTCAACTAACTCTTTGGGTACTGATGTGGCGACTCAGGCAACTCAAATCGAGATTCAAGAGTCTGATACAACGGCAACAAAATTTAGTGTAGTTGAACCAATTTTAAGTCTACGGCCTCAAGTAAACCTTGACACCGCTGCAGGCAATGATGCTTGGAAGAACCCATACCAAAAACATTATTTTAGCCCTGAGTGGAAGATAAAATGCAAAGACAATTTTCCAAATCGAGGCCGGTATGAATTTAATACACCTCATGTAACTAATTGGCTAGATTTTAAAGATTCAAACTGCAGGTTTTCCTGCCATGCCTGTAAAACATATTTTAATATGGGGTTTCGAGTTGACGTTAGATCAAAAAAGGCTATTGTAAGTGAAGATGGGTATTTGTCGTCAAGTCCCAGCACAAATCATAGAGAAATTGTAAACCACGAAAGCGACAAGCTACATTCTGCTGCAGTGCATTTTTTTAATCAATTACAATTGGCTAAAACCGAGGAAGAGTACAACGGTGTAATGAATACAGAACAACTTAATCAGGAGTTAATATTCAAAGCTACCTCAAATATAATTAAAACAGTATACACTATGATTAAAGCCAATATTGAGTTCCTACAGCTTCCAAGAATGGTTAAACTTTTACAAAACTTAGATGTTCCTATCGGTACATATCATCATACGGATAAATCTGCACACGAAATTGCTTCGGTTTTATCATCATCATTTCATAAAAAGCTACTAGAAGCACTAGTATCGGGAAAACAAAGATTTACTCTACTATGCGACAAATCAACGGACAGGTTTGTGGACGCAGTTGCTAATTTTTAAGCTGAAGCAAGAGCTAAAGATCAAATATTTAAAAAATATACTTGTTTTTTTGTTTCCAATAGGTCTCATGTGAGCCATCTTATTGTCTACATACAAACATTAGAGGAACATTATCTAATCACGTATTACTATGCGCTTGTTCAGCTTACAGACGGACAGAGCGCAGAAGCTACTTTTAGGAAATTTCAAGAACAAATTGACAGTGACGACGTAATTGTGCCTGGATTTAAGGAGTTCTTTAAATCATACATAGCACTTTTAGTAACCGATAACGCAATGGTTATGGTTAGCGAAAAGAATTCGTTTTTTTCTAGACTAAACAAGTTTATTGAACCAAACAAAATATCGAATTTCGGATGTCTCGCGCACCGCATAGAATTAGCTATGATGTGGTCAGTTAATCGCCGAGCAGATCGAGACTCTAGATTTGCCTATTTGAAAAAATTTGAGTCTCACGTAAATAAATTTTACATTTACTTTTTGAGCCGCGGAAGCAAACGCTGGGGACATTACACAGCTATAGCAGAACAGCTTAATTTGAATACTAGAAAATTAAAATACGTTTACGCTACAAGGTTTGATTTTCCTTATTATTGTCTGACTAAACACAAAATCAAAAATCAAACTAAAACTATTTAATATGTTATATATACATTTTTTAGGTGGGCAGATGCGCGATTGAGTGCAATAAAGGCACTTCACGACAACTACGATACTTTGAAACCTGTTCTTATTTCAATTGATGAAAACGATTCATTTAATGCCGATGCTCAAGAAACTGGAAGGGGTCTATACGAATTACTGTAAGATCAGTCATTTTCTATTGTCCTTCGGGAATTTTTAGATTTTTTGACTGTATATAAAGAACTATCATTAAAATTTCAAGAATCTGCTAGTATATTAATTGGAAAAGCAGACTACGTTGAGAAGGCATATACACAAATACGACAACTAAAGAATGTGCCAGGATCATTTGTGCAATCATTTCTTGATAACTGTGAATGCAGATACGGATGCAGTCTAGGAACTTGCAACATTGAACAATACGATAATTGTAACGAAGTAGTACACAAAGGCTTCGTACTGGAAAAAGTTGCAAATAACCAAATTCTTTTAAGTAGAGTCAGAGGCGAGTTGTATGATTACATGATGTCAGAACTAGATAGATATCTAAATATCAATATTTTAGTAGCTGTACAACTTTTTGATAACACCAAATTTGTTTTTTTAAAACCATTCTCAGCTCCTGCAAACGTAGATCTGACAAAACCTATAAATCATTACTATTCAATTCATTATGACTACTTTGAAACCCGTTCTGCAAGCTGGAAACTAGCTAAAATTTGTGAATTCTATTATATCGATTTTGACACTGCATGTGTACATTTAGCTAAAGACTGGAGGTCTATTATGTATTATATCACTACTGACACGTTTTTATGGAACTACAAAGATGATTCAGCAGAAAAGTTTTGGCCATTAGCCTTAGCCCAAACTCGAGTTTCATGGACAAGTATTACAAGAAAAATCATTGAATTAATGCTTGTCAGTGGAAATAATGACGCCATTTAAGTGCAATATTAAAATTGAAGCTAATTTATTTGCTCATTATTTAAAAATTAAATTTAAAATTATAAATATGTTTTTTGAAATATGTTTACAGAAGTGAACGCGGGTTTAGCATAATGGATTTTACTAAATCCAAATCAAGAACGCAGTTGTCTCCACAATCGCTTTCAGATTTGATTAATATACGCGAAAATGGACCTCCAGATGTAGATGATTTAAAAATCAACGACTACACCAGGGATTTTTTAATACTTCACAAAAGATCTGACGAGGAGAAAAACCTGGGAGGAAGACGAGTTGACGAAAACAATTTTGTTTCGTATTTTAAAACTAGTAGGTTATTTTAATTTCAAGGAACGTTGAAGACGCCCAATTCACACTAAGTTTCAAAACAACGTAGTATTTTTACTCCATTATAATTTGTATTCAACATAGTTAACGTGTTGGATTCATTACATATACTTGATTAGTCATTATGTAGTTTATAGCATTAAGAAGTGTTGAAGAATTATTAACTTATTATTTGTGGTATTCTCGGGTATGCAAAAAATTTACGATGTTAATTGACCTACGGTTTGAAACTTTTAGTTACGTTACACCTTAACTAAATATAAGACTTTTATCAATTAAAAAAATTGCATCCCAATTTTAAATAACCAACGCCAACTGACAATAAGTAATAAATAGTAATTGTTTAATTTGCAAATAGTTGGGTAACAACCTGTTTGATCCAAATACGAAATAGTGTTTTAATCAGCATAAACATTTTTGAGTGTACTCTTTTTATTTAAACGTACTTATTTATATTTTATTTCATTTCAGATCAGTAGCTAAACATACGTAATTCACGTGCAAAAATTAAATTAAAAATTAAAAAGTAAATTTAATTGTTTGTAACAACTAATTTTAAATGAGCATGGGGTGGATTTTTGCGAATTCACAATATTTAGGTAAATATGGAGCGTGGTTTTATTAACATTAAGTCTGCTACCTATCATTGAGCTCTGCGGATTAAAACTGATTTCAAAAAACTAGTTAATTTTGGTTTTAATGTATCGACCCAATGTCTTTATATATGTTCATTTTTTGCTAAGATGATGATTTTTAGCAGTATAAAATAAATTTCTAGCTCTTACTTTTTAAAACAGTGAATATATTTAATTTAAACTTTAGAGGCTAACTAAGCTAACTAAATACGCTAATATATTTATTACTTACTTTATAACATGCATTTAATTTAGAACTATTGTGGCGTAAGTAGCTCAATTTTCGTTGATTCTAATATAGATTAGCACATAATATTAAATTGTGTGATATAATCGTAAGCTTATGCTAAACCAAATTGAAAAAGACGTTAATTAAAGAAATAATAAAATTACACCCAACGTCTTGAGATAATTAATGCACTCAACAAATTAATATTTATTAGCATGTTGGTAATTATTTGGTTGGTGCAACCACATAAGATTTTAAAAGTACCAGTTAGTTATTCACGTTATGTCATTTTATTTTATTCACAAATCTACTCAAGGCTACCTGTAACTCTATTAGAATACTGCTGTATATTAGTTAAATATGGTATTTACCATTTAGCTCTCAAAATCTAATTGCCTGCAACAATAGTGTAATTTATGTAATCATTATACAAAATTTCAATTGCATTCATTGAACTTTGATTTGAATTACCAAAGTCAAGAATATCGTGATTGTATAACAAAGAAATGTTGTAAAATTCAGAAAAATCGTCGTTCCGAGTATTGTGAGTTTTTTTTATAAAGTTTCGAATTTTTTGAACATAGTTTTGAGTTCTAACATCCAGGTTTCGCAACAAATCTTTGTAAATAGAGGAAATGCGATAAAGATATAACGTAGCGTTTATAACTTTGTTATGTTGCTCGTCTTCGTAGGTTATTTTATATTCTAAAGCTTCGACAAGTTTGTAGTAGTCAATTGGGTCATATGTACCTTGAAAGTGCTGCTGAATTTGAACATCCTCAAAATCTTCACAAATTTTGTCAAAATCTAAGTCGCAGTCTATAACATAGCAAGAAACATTCACAAAAATGCCGCAGTTAGTTTTAAATGCGTTGCTAGTTTTTAACCAGTTAACAGAAATCATCATAGAATCATAATTGTACAAGTATAATGAAAGTTGCTTGTTATAGTGTTTTAACAAAAAATTAGGTATGTTAACGTTTGCTGGAAGACAGCTTATACGGCTAACTTTCAAATTTTTGTAAAACTCAATCTTGTCTATCCATTCTGAAAATTCAAATCGTACAGTTACATAAGCATTGAAGCCAAAATATTCATCATTTGTGTATTTTCCTTTAAATGTTATCAAGTTATATTCAGGTTCCTTGCCAAAGCGAACACTAACAATTTTTTCTTTTAATCCACTGATAAATACTGCGCTTGCATTGTCAAATTTCATTTTGAATTTATCGAAGCGGATGTGGAAAAAAGTTGGAATACATTCGCCGTAATCAACAAAATCTTCCAAAATTTCATACACTTGTTTTGTTTTTTGCTCTAGTCGTATTAACGTATTTTTGATTACAATTGCGTATTGGTTCTCTAATTTGAAGACTGGATCATTTTTCAATAATAGACCATGGCACATTATTAGGTCGTCAATGTCAACCAAGGAATACGATATTACTCCTCCTTTAGAATCTTCAGTTTCATTGATCAGTTCTAGTAGTCGTCTTATAAAAGGTGGTACATCGTTAAAATCTCGGGGGTAATCAAATGACAGTTGTATATTTGCGTTCACTTCTATTTCGTAATTAGACTCACTAGTTTTATTTTGCTATGAAGTTGAGTAATTCACATTAACATTAACATGAGCAAAAGTAGATCTTATATCAGCTTGTAATTTTGCTTCCATAGCATTTTGGTTCTCGTTTTCACTGATTGCAGATGCAAAGTTTATTCCTAAGTCAAGTCCCCATTGGCGGCCAAAACTTAAGTGAGTCGCATTTACTGCTGTTTTGTTTAGATAATCAGTATTAATCGCAGATAGAAGTCTTCTATCACATACGTTCACATACTCAAATAAAATACCTTGCTCAATCTTTAGGTACCCAATTGTTTTTTTAGCTGTAACTTGTCCTGATTTCTGATATTTGCCTCCCAACGTAACGCCTCCTCCAGAAAGACCAACAAGGACGTTTATCTGCAGTTCCCCAGAAAACGCGGTTTCATCTAAATAATCAGCGCTTGATTTAATTATTGATTGTTTAGTTCTTGTGTATCCGTATCTTTTACGTACTGTCCAATTTTCTGCATTTTCAGATACGATTTGCATTGTCTTTATTTCACCAGTGCGGATATCAAACAACTGTAACAGTTCGACGGCTGGTCCGTTGGATGGAATAGTTAATGGCTTGGCTTGTACGAGGCCTATATATGCACAACTGATAGCAATAATTGCAATTTTATAAACTAAAACCGTAATAGCCATTTTACGTTTATTGTGGAAATTCTAGTGTAAATGTTGAGCGCTTATTGGTGTGTTGTCTACGGAACAAAAGCCAAAAGAGAACTAAACTAATTTTCTAAGCTACAGACTTAAAACCATGCAATTGTATATTGGGTATTTAAAAACACGTTGCTTACACTACGCTCTAGTAAAAAAATGCATTGAATACAAAGTCTTATGTTTAAGGGCAAAATGCATTAGCAAGAGTTTTAAATTTAAATACAAAACCTATTACTAAATCTTTTTAAAATTTTAATTCATGTTTATGCCTTAGTGCAGAAAATGAAGACAGTAAGCTGTGCATTCACCGAGTCTCCATTTATATAATTTACTCTCGAATATACTCAGCGTACACCAATACAGTGTCGTGATGGGTGTTATGCCTTCACGCGGCTATACTGTGACAATCAATCAATCAATCAATCATCAGTAAGCACCTGCACATAGTACTATACATCATGGCAGACACCACTATACTTAACACACATGACCAACTATAGACGACAGTAGAGACTCAACAAACTGTTTCATTTAAATATATTTAAAACATCTTACCTTCGTCAACAACATTATTAATAAATTATATCCCTTTATGAAGGCCATTGAACAATTATTACTTTTGTAATTTGCCAGTGCTTGTTACGATTCATATATACAATTGGAATTTCCTAATTAGTATTGTTTCTCATTTTAATATTTTAACAGCTATTTGGAATTTTTAAAAGTTTCGATAATCGTAAAAGTCATTTAAAAATAATTGTTTTTATAACTCGTCAGTGCCTAATAAAAACGTATTTAAACCTTGAGCAAGCACTTCAAAACCCTTGAGTTTGGTAAAGACGTAGAATTCTCACAAAACCATTTAAGTAACTCGTACCCTGCCAACTGGAATCAGCAAATTTCTAACCTAGCAAACTCATGTCCGCGTTCAACATGTTAAAGGTAGATGTAGAGAACAAATATGTTTATTGTTACTTTACCTGATAAATGAAAGTTATTTAAATATGCAAGCGATGTAAAATTGGCAAGTTGAGTGATGAAAGAAAAAGAATTATACGGCTTGGAAGATGGTCTATCCGGTTTCTTTGACTTGGCATACATATTTAATATTATGAATTATTTTGTAAATTCGATTTTTTTATGGGCAATTGACCAAAAAGGTAATAAATCATTACTACTACTACTACATATCCGCGTTCAAAATCCAACATGTGCTGTTAATAGGTCCAATTGTACCAGCACCACTAAATGGACATCAAAATAGTGGCGGATAGTGCCGGTAACGACGGTGGCTTCTCAATAAATAGCAGTAATGGTGGTTATATTATTTTAAAGTTCTGATTGCAGGTTCAGACTCAAAATTGTCACATCTCCCTTGATGACGACGAGGTTTAAAAAACGCCGCCATTTTGAAAAATGTCAAAAGTTTTGAGTCCAGCTACTACATTAGTTATCTCAATACACCGTGCAAATTTTTTAATTCTGATTGCAGATTCAGACTCACGTAAGTTACATCTCTCTAGATGGCGACAATTTGAAAAAAAGTTGCCATTTTGAAAAATGTCAAAAATTGTGAGTCCAGCTATTACATGACTTATTCCAAGACTCCGTGCGAGTTTTGGAATTCTAATTACAGATTCAGACTCACAAGAGTTACCTCTGCCTTGATGACGACGATTTTCAGAAAAGTCGCCATTTTAAAAAATGTCAAAAATTGTGGGTCCAGTTATTACATTAGTTATCTCAAGACTCCGTAGTAGTTTTGCAATTCTGATTGCTGATTCAAACTTGCAAAAGTCTGCACCTGAATCTGCAATCAGAATTGCAAAACTCCTACGGTGTCTTAAGATAACTAATGTAATAGCTGGACTCACAACTTATGACATTTTTCAAACTGCCGACGTTTTTTAAAACTCGTCGTCATCAAGGGAGATGTGACTCTTGTGAGTCTGAATCTGCAATCAGAATTGCAAAATTCGAACGAAGTCTTGGTATAAGTAATGTAATAGGTGGACTCACAATTTTTGACATTTTTCAAAATGGCGACTTTTTCAGAAAATAGTCGCCATCTAGGGAGATTTAAATAATGTGAGTCTGAATCTGCAATCAGAATTGTAAAATTTGCACGGTGTCCTGAGATAAGTAATGTAATAGCTAGACTCAAAACTTTTGACATTTTTCAAAATGGCGACGTTTTTTAAACTTGTCGTCATCAAGGGAGATGTGACTTTCGTGAGTTTGAATCTGCAATCAGAATTGTAAAATTCGCACGGAGTCTTGTGATAATTAATGTAATAACTGGACACAATTTTTGAAATTTTTCAAAATGGCGACGTTTTTTAAAACTAGTCGTCATCAAGGAAGATGTGACTTTTGTGAGTTTGAATCTGAAATCGGAATTGTAAAATTCGTACGGAGTCTTGTGATAAGTAATGTAATAGCTGGACTCAAAACTTTTGACATTTTTCAAAATGGCGACTTTTTTAGAAATTGTCGCCATATAGGAAAATGTAACTAATGTGAGTCTGAATCTGCAATTAGAATTGCAAAATTTGCACGGAGCCTTGGGATAAGTAATGTAATAACTGGACTCACAATTTTTGACATTTTTCAAAATGGCGACTTTTTCAGAAATTGTCGCCATCTAGGGAGATGTACATAATGTGAGTCTGAATCTGCAATCAGAATTGTAAAATTTGCACGGTGTCTTGAGATAAGTAATGTAATAGCTAGACTCAAAACTTTTGACATTTTTCAAAATGGCGACGTTTTTTAAAACTAGTCGTCATCAAGGGAGATATAACTTTTGTGAGTTTGAATCTGAAATCGGAATTGTAAAATTTGTACGGAGTCTTGTGATAAGTAATGTAATAACTGGACTCACAATTTTTGAAATTTTTCAAAATGGCGACCTTGTTTAAAACTTGTCGTATTTCAGGGAGCAATGACTCTGGTGATTCTGAATCTGCATTGAGAATTCAAAAATTTGAACGGAGTCCTGACATAATTCATGTATTATTCACGCCATTTTCTACTGCCACTAACTTTATTCCTATCACCACTAAATCTGTCTATTTTTATCAACAAACTGTGTACCTTTGCCTGCTATTACGGATACAAGCTGCAACGATTATGTCTTAATCTTACTACATGAATAATGTTTTCCAGTGGTCAAACCAATTCGCTGTAAGCTTAGCATCTACTTTGGGCCCACTGTGGGCAAATCCGGCGTGAAGCGCTGGATATTTTTTTAGTAGATATGATATGACTATCTGAAATTACAATTTTTAGTTTTGTTTCCGTTCTAGAGATAATTTTCATGAGATATATGCGTTATTGTTTACTGCCATTGAAATTATTAACCGCCAATATCATTGAGTTCCATGAAGTGTGGGAGATTAAAAATGTTTAATTTAGAATTTGGAATGTCAATTTGGTGTTTGATGGTATAGTAGTCATTAGTAGTAGTTTTGTACACTGCTTTTACGTTGATTTGATTTTGTTGTTTAATTGCAATGAATAAGTACGTTAATTTGTTGAGTTCTAGTTTTAGATCAAGAAAGTTGTCATTTCCATCGCCAAAAGCGGAGCTATATCTCAAAAGTTATGTGTCCTTTTTTTCTACTCCTAGTCCTGTTGAGGCGAAACCTGTGTAAATAAATCCCATAAGAAAAAGAACAAACTATTTACATTGTGCACAAGTTACAACACTATCCTATACCTATTAATAATTAATAGTTAAGATTAGTGTAAGTGTATATATGTTTTGTTTTTTTCTTAGGGTGTCTACTGCTACTTGGTTAATAACATTGGTGTTGGTGTTGGTGCTTTTTATGGCTTTACTCTTGGCATGGTGGGTTCTTAAACGCTGGTGGAATAGACGTAGTGGCCTTTACTGCATGAATGCTTAATTTATAATTTATAATTATATTTATATTTGATTGTTTACTAATTAATACGAAACTACGTAATTAAATAAATACGCGATGCTTTAACTGTGTTAGTTGTCATTGTTTAGATTTTATTTTGAGATTAAGTTTAAAACTACTATTTTTAAAAATTAAAACGCAACTTCCAAATATTTATGCAGTTTCGTTAGTTACGTACCCTCCCCTTTAAAATATTTTTCTTCTCTCCACCTTTAAAAATAATGGAAAACGTACGAGATTCGAATGATTAATTGTTCAACGGTGAAAGGTGTGCTAGAAGTAATAACTTTAGTAACTCATGGTTACACATGCGGCTGCGATTGCCTTACAGCTCACGAGCAATACGCACTAATGCATCGGAGCAGACTTTACCGCCATATTGTTTTTAAAAAGAGCATTCAAAATAACAAATAATTTGCTTAACAACATAGTGAGCTTTATGAGTTTTGTTCTGCTAAAATTATTTGTGAAAAAACTAAAAAGGCCTTAAACTGCATAATATGTAATTGTTTTTTCATCTGCAATATTTAATTTTGAGGCGCGTTTACTGTATATGAACAAAAATAAAATATTTCAAAAATTTTTGTGCTTCTTATAATTCAAAATGGTTTAAAAAAAAGTTTTAAAAATCAAGCTTTAAAATTTGGAAAATATTTTAGATGAAAAAACCATAACATACCTATGCAGTTTAAGGCCCTTTTCGTTTTTTCAAAAAATAATTAAACTCATTAAGCGCGCCATGTTATTTTGGATGCTCTATTTAAAAAAACTACTAGAAAATCCGCCCAGATACGTTAGT
>JAQFZE010001070.1:0-20058 GCA_034695245.1 Dicyrtomina saundersi | reverse complement strand
TGTTAAGCGATTTCTAGTTTTTTACGATGCTCTTTTCGAAAAAAAATATTCCATTGTAAAACTAGATTATCACTTGGAGGGGTTTGCTCGTAAGAACATTCTTTCCTTTGCACAATTCTAGAATAAAATATTATTATGTTTGGACAAATAGGAAATTTCTTACTCGGCGACTTTCACTGTAATTTTATAATTTAATAAATAAACTCATACCGAGAAAAAACAATTTTTTGATGGAGTTAAATGTAAAGCAACTATAAGCTGATTGAGGCTTTCATGCCAAGGCCAGTTAAATAGGAATGTATGGGACTAAAGAGGGAATATAATATGTATGTAAAATAGTTGTAAGTAGTAAATTATTTTGTTTACGATGGAGACGAGTTTTTTAGAATTGAATTGTAATACATATGTAATGTATATTTATATCTCCCTATATAATATGTATTGCGTGAAAGAACAATTAAAATTCGCAGATTAAAACTCCTAATTACAGTGATTCTGGAGCAAAAGTAAGTTTCCGTCATCCGTCCCATGGGGTTGTAACAAAAGCTAATAATTTGATTCACGTTGAATTTTTAACTAACTCAACCGAATATTATGTACACACGGTATTAAATTACAATTCCTTTCAAATCCTTCCATGTGGTCCGCCATTACTATACTATATTCTCCAACCCACATAATTAAGAATGGAATTATATTATGTTGTGCGTTTTTCACATCGCATTATTCGAATTGTTGAGAAATCCCAATTTGATTCTTGTAACACAAACACAACAGGTAGAGATAAAAATAATAGCGTAGAAATACTTTTACATATTTGGGAAATCTATTGAATTGCCTTTTATCAAAAATATTTAGTCAAAATTTACGTGCTCTGTATCGTCTGTATGTCACATGGTGTGAAAGTTAAAAAATACTTGTGTTATGTATGTCATTATACGTCCAATGATTCTTATTGAAATAAATTGCGAAATCTGTTTACTACCCTGTAATGTCAATAATTTTCAAACGTTATAATATGACTTGCCACCTATATCTTACTACTAGCTAAGCCCATGTACCTAGGTATAGTTACGTAGCAAGTAAGAGGTGACATGTAGGAGACTAACTAGTAAGGACAGAGCCAGTGCTGTCAGAGTTGCCAAATAACAGTATATACCCGAAATATTTTGTATTTACATAATAATTATATGTACTTGTACCTATTTTATAAATATTTATTCAGCACCTCGAGTCCATCCTGACACATTCGAACAAATGTTTTGATGACAGGAGGAAACTATAGCGTAGTGGTGGTGGTGTATGGTGGTTTAAAGGCTGGGTGAACATCACATACAGAAAGACAAACGTTGGGTGTTGTTGACTTCTGTACACATGCAGTCAGCAATATCATCATTGTATCTATGTAGTATCTACTATCTATTATCTACTTACATCTACAGCCTATAGTAGTAGTCTGAATAATTTATATTATGAGTAGAGAGGGAATTTCTGGGTCCTGTAGGACTTGTTGTTAGGTTGACGATGACGACGACCGACGTTTATGTTCGGCTTCAAGGAGTAATTGAAAAAATTATTTGCTCTCCTATTCAAACAATTAGTTTTATTTAATTTAATAAAACCTATGGACACGGACGCATACACCAATTCATCTTTGACGCTCTTCCTTCCCACAGTGGCTCCATAGTCGCAACAGACAGTGGTAGTATAATAGATTAAATACACTACACAGATATATACTTTCAACTCTCTTCAGATTAGAATTACACTTCATTTGAATGTGAGATGGATGAGGGGACTGTGTAGCAGGTCATATCTACTGGGGATTTTGGACATGGAAGAAAAAATCAGCATAATATTACGTAAAGGACTTGTGTCATTGTCATTAGCTTAATTTTGTTGCAGTTAAACCAATTGACTGAATCAAAGAACGGCTGCTACTGCTGCTGCTGCTTTACTTGTTACTTCTTGTATAATATGTCTTCTGGATCTGGATATGACCGGCATGGGGTGGTGAGACCTCGACATCAGCTCAAGAGCTCAACACCACTCTTTGCAATTCTATAGGCTCAATGTACTTACTGTGTGAAATATTCTAATAATATTTAACATTTTCCTACGACACAACGACAAGAAGGAGAGGTCATCATTATGCTCAAAATGCTATACTAAAATTAGGCACCTAGGTTTAGGGAGTAGGCGATTATGAAATCACAATCTGTCCTTCTTGCACTCTTTATTCTTTATAGACTCTCCTGAGATGCTCCTAGTTGGTTTCGTAGACGTTCTAAAACGTTGTTCATATCAATAATAAAAATAGATAGTTGTATACTACGTCAGTGATTTTATCCTTCTTAGCTAAACGCAATTTCAAATAACTACAAAGTAGCTGTCTTTGTTTCCTATATGCTATGTACAAGGCAGGGTCACATAATGCAACTTCAAATTTTGAAGAAAATAAGTGTAGAAGCAAAAGCAAACATATCTATTGATTTATTTATTTATTTTTGTATAACTTTTTAAAGTCTATTTAGAACCCCCATGTAATTATAGATTTATATACATAATTATTGATAAATAAAGCATTACCACATAAACCCTAAAAGCTAACCCAATCAAATATCTGAAAGTAAAGACAATCCAAACATATAAAATACACTGTTGCTCTCGTCACATATGCTTTTTTTCTTTACCACACCACGATATTTATTTTTTTAAGATGGGTAATAGTTACTGGTGTAGAATACATTTAAACAGAAATTTCGCAACATTGCATTATTTGATCAAATTGTACACGAGTTTTTATTATGGTCCGGGCCTGTAATAATAGTAGGCAGGAGGATGGGTTTTCTATCCTTCAGCATGGTGCCGAATTTTTATGAGGGGTTCAATTTGAGATACGGTATGGGTGGTTTTATTTCCAAGCTGAATCTTTATATTATGCATTACCTACGTAAATTATAGGTGCCAAGGAAGCGTGTGTGCTATTATGAGGATTAGACTGGTGAAGGGAACCACAGTATTGCTTTTAGCTAGTAATATCGAAGCTCGAATTCAACACTCTAATTCGTAAATACGCATTTCTCACCAGGGTGAACCCTGAACTCTGTTTTCCTAGCACCGTAAAAGGTAAATGAAGCGAGAATGTGGACAATTTGGCTTACATAACTCTAAAGACTATAAATAGTCTTTAAGATGTTTAACAAGTTTTTCTATAAGGCTACTATTCTTGAAAACAGATTAGAAAATCAACAATTAATTACTAAAAGAAAGTGTACTTAAACTCAACAAAATAAGTACATAATTGGTTGGAACTACAAATTTCAAGAAAACAGTCAACGCAATACTGCCTATACTAGTTTTATGACATCTCCTTTATAATGCATTCGTCATTAGTAGCCTTTGCTTCCTCACTATAGATATCTTTAAAAATACTTCAGCTTTTAACAAAACGGTGATAAAATTTCCATGCTTACTTACAAATACAATAATCTTAATAATGGAATAATACGCCACTCCTGTACCTGTACATGTATTTGATAGAGCCCTTATGAAATGATAAAGTCAACAAGTCATACCATTATTGACTGGAGTTGGAGCCACGTCTCTCTCTCTCTCTCTCCACGTGGAACTGGAACCGAAACCGATACCGGAACCGATACCGGAACCGGAACCGGCTTATTCGTTTGACGTCCAAACGTTTTGACTGGGCAGCTTCCGTAGGAGTTGAATAGAGCTTTTGGCTGCGTTGCGGGTTTAATACAAAATCCCCACGTTGTGTCACCCTTTCCATTGATAAGCACTGGAGCAGCAGGAGCCGTACTAAAAAGTTCCAATCTCCTGCGGCACTAGTACTTAGTAACGAAATAGGGATTTACTCCTTGGTTCCACGCTCCGGTCCTTCCCGTCCGTCCAAGCTCAGTCCTCACCGAAATCCCGAAATCCCATCAGAGCTCCTCCACTCGGTCCGAATGCAGATTTTTTTGAAAGGTGACGTTTTTCCGATGGTGCCGGAGTTTGTGATCCAACTGAACTGCTCAAATGAACTTGGACACTACTGTTCAGAGTTGGTGTCTTGTAAAATTTGACCCATCTCACCTTCTCACCAGAGTGTGCTGAAGGCAAATGATGGATGGCGTTGACGTTATTTATCTTACAAACTGTCTATATGGCGCCCCAGTGACAATGAGAATCTTTTCTAATAGTTCGCCCCATATAATATAAACGTAAGTGAGACTTGACAGGTAAAAAAACTTGAGGCCGAGAGTAGTTGGGAATCTTGAGCCGCACGTTGAAGCAGCGGTAATAATGACATCGAAATCGATAAAACTTTATAAAATATACAAATATGGTTAACATAGTTTGGCAGCTTCTTGTAATATAGTTCTTGCTTTTTTAACTCAGCCTATGTACAAAGAAAATAAATAAAAATAGTCTCCTATGCTAATATGTGTATGTAAGAAAAGTAGATTTTTGGATGGACAGAGTCTAGGGAGAGAGAGGATATGAGGAATTATTTTAAAGGCGAAGAAGAAGGGGAAAATAAAAGATGTTATGAGGCTGAGAGAGAGAGAGAGAGAGAAGATTAAGTGAAAAGACACTTGGTAATCGTCAGGCCAGAGATGAAAGACGAAAGTCTGCATAATATATTTCTCGAGTAGAAGGATACTTGAGGACGAAGAGAATTGGCCTTGTCAAATGTCAGAGTGTTTTAGAATAATACTTTGACTCCTCTTGGACTTGTCCTCATCCTCCCTCATCTCTCTCCACGAATCTCACTCGAATCTCGACAGCTTCTACAGAGAGTCACATTCTGGAAGGACCTCTCCACTATTTTGACTTTGACTATTATAATATTTTATTTTAATGTCTTTACGAAAATTCAAATTCAAATTCCGAAATTCCAAAATTCCTCTTTCTGCTACATGCTAACTGATTGGATGGTCTCTGTTACATTCTACTCAAATCTCTATTCCGAATTCAAATTCAGTTCTAATTATGCAGTCAAATATTCAGAAGTGCCTGCCGCGTCGTGTCGTGTCGTCGCTTGTTGAGGCAAGGAAGAGAGGACTACTGACTAAACTGACTTATTGTTTTAGACGGAGATTATGGCTGCTGTGACTTGACATGGGTTGGGATGACACCAGCCCATGACTTTAATGTGTATTCACTGCGTTCTGTACTCTGTATCCTCTAGCAAACTCTAAACTTTGACGGTGATGATGATGATGATGATGAAGATGACGATGTGGAAGATGTGGGGGGAAACGTCTGACTGAGCCTACTGACTCGTCTCCACTCCAGCTCCAACTGCCCTGTCTACACCGAGCCTCACAAACGGACTGACTGACCAAATGATCGGGACCGGCAGGGATATTTGAGGAAAATGAGCGAGACGAGGACAGGATGTGACCCTTAATCTGGTGGAATGGTCTGGTGGACGATGCGAGAGAACCATCATGATGATGATAATAGTAATAATAAAAGTAATGATGATGATTAATAAATGTTTGTGTACTTGTGTTCACCCCCAGATTTTTGAATCACTTCTTTCTTCCTTAGTTTAGTAGTTGTTACTTCACTTAGTACCATTCACAGTCTACATGTCTCCTCACGTCTATAGATACACACAACGAGCTCCCATGACCGTTTCCCTATTTATATACCGCATCAGGTCTCATATGTACAATACATGTACGCGACCATGTCCATAGACTGTGAGAGATAGCCTCAACTTTTAAATCCCTGCTTCCTTTTTCATCTAGAAACCATCTCTCTCTCTCTCTATCAATTGACGTCTATGAGTTGATTAAAAGGACTCCGACCATAGCACGGTATCTCATCACAGATCTATCCATCCATCGCCTCCGTCCGTCCTCCCGTTTCTATTTTCTCCATTAAATCTGTTCAAGTGCGGTGGTTGCTAGAGGAGTAGATTCGTACAAGAGCAGAAATGCACGCTTTCAATGAGACTCACCAGAATTTCGGCAGTTCCCAAATGATGTATGTTTAGGTAGCTTAGAATTACTACTCCATGCTCAGAATATTGCATATATAGCATAGGATTGAGGATTTGAGCCAGTGCAATTGCTACATATGGGTGAGTCAAACTATTCAAATCTCTGCTTTTCATCTTTACATGATATTTCTGGGTACATATATTCCTTTATACGCACATACTTGAGTTTGTTGTGCTTTCCTTCCACTTGTGTGTATACATAATATATTATATCCAATGGCGATGTTCACACTGCAGTACTGCACTGACGGGCTGGGCGCTGAGCATGCTTACAGATAAAATATCTGTCTCACTTCTGACTAATGCCCAAATTCGGATTTACTATTTATTTTCCTGCTGAGAGATATGATGTGATACTAACTACAGATTACAGCTATTTACACGATTTTAGCTCCTAGTTGAGGAGCTTTATCTTGTGTGTGTTTCGTAATCGAAGTGTCGTATTCGAATTTCTATTTTTATTCTCTAAGATGAACATACGCATGTCTAATATACTATTGTCTTAAGACAAAAAAATATGTCCTCGGATCCCTATGTATTAGTTGAATTCGAATAGTAATAGTACTGGACATGGAGATGGAAGATGGACAAGAACCAGATCCACATTGACGTAGACGTAAAAATTATCTTAATGTTAATACTAACAATATGACGATATCCTATATCTATATTTGAATGGTGAATGGATATATCTATATAATCCAAGTATTGTGCTTACCATCGTCTTGAGGTCTTGGCTATATCTGTAACTTGTACTACTTATCTTTTTACTTAACAAAAATAAATTCCGTCAATTTTAATTTTGGTTAGTTCCATTTTCTTATAGGTCGTGCTCGTGATCCCGTGACCAATCCAACATTTTTCGCGACGGAATGTATCAAATAACTATGTAGATTTTATTTACATAAACATCTCCTTTCGAGTATTTTGTAATTTTCGTTAGATTTCTGGATTTTTATAAAATACTACTACTACTACTTCGTTAGGAAGATATTAGATTCTTATTGTAAGATTTATTGCCCCGTTTATCTGTAGCCAATTTTACATACTTTGCATTATACTACTACGTATAATTTACTGATGTCTTTTTTCCTGTGCATTTATAAGCATACGGATATACTTGTGCTCACGACGACTGGTAGCTATTTCCTCTTAATTCATATTTAAATTTACTTTATTCAAAATACGAGCGGTGGACTTGTGTGGACGGAAACTAATAATAAACGTTTCTTCATTTTTCTTAGAAAATGGAACTATATCATTTCTAATACAAAAAAGTACTACCAGACTACCATATCGTTGGTGAAGAAGCAAATCCGCATCTGTCCGAAAAATTTTAAAAGCAAAACCGCATCTTTGGAAATTTGGCGACTAACGGCTAATGCAACATTTACAAATCCTAACTGTAAATCTTATAAAATAATTTAACACATGATCATAAGTTTGGACCTTGTTATTTCACTGTATTACACACATAGCCTTTTCAAAAGGAAGATTTCTGTAGAACGTAGACGTATAGGCATTACGGACTATATGAAGGTACTCACACTCACCCTCTTAATCATGCAACAAAGATGATCAATTTTTATACATAGAGCAGTGCAGCTTGGCTCAACTATTCATGTAATTATTCCTACCTATGTATGTTCCGACATGCTACTCATATATAATTATACGCTGTACTGACTTTAAATATTTGGTTGGCAAATTGAGCGTATAGGTAGTATAGGTACGTATGTATACATGGAATAAAAACATGTCAATCACGCTTCCCTTTGAATGAGTTTTAATTGAGCTCAATTTACATAGTTGACGGTATGGTATAGTTAGAGATGTGCGTCCGCTTCTAAATATCTCATCTTCACATTTTTTATGC
Organism: Dicyrtomina saundersi; assembly: GCA_034695245.1. Classification (NCBI taxonomy): domain Eukaryota; kingdom Metazoa; phylum Arthropoda; class Collembola; order Symphypleona; family Dicyrtomidae; genus Dicyrtomina; species Dicyrtomina saundersi. Next base: position 12,163 of record JAQFZE010001070.1, on the reverse strand, counting down.
ATAATTACAGATGCAAGCTACAAGCCATGTTTTATTGGTACAGCAATAATAAACACTCCACGTTAGAGTTGTAGCACTACATGTCTTCTGTCTTGTGATTTGTAATTAGGTCCCTATATAAATATATACACCCTATGTACGACGTAAGGTTATACAGTCAAGAGCCTACATTGTATCATGTGAGTTCTGTTGTTCTCGTCTATCCTTTAAAATACAATTATAGCATTGGAAGCGCATATATACATAATTATATACAGATTGGCCTTATTTACACAGATTACAGTGGCTCTGTAAGTCTGTAAAGTCGAAACTTTTACAAATCTAAACGAAGATTCATTACTTACACCCCACAAAACATTGACAATGACGACTGGATAACCAAAGGAATATATGCATAGTGTATTTCTTGATTACCTCCTCTCTCGTCGGATCTGAGTTCGCCGGGTACTCCATTCGCCGGGTATGGAATTGAGTGATATGACACTGTTCGCCGGGTGAAATGCAAAAGTGTATGGGGCTTAAATTGTATTCAATGTATTTGCTTCTTCACCGACGAAATTATTCTTTTCCAATCCCTAAATTTTTGAATTCTCTCATATCAATGTTAACGAATGGATAATTCATTTTTCACTAACATTAAATCCGGTAAGGGGTCATCCATAAATGATTTCATCGAAATATTTATATTTCTAGGACCCTAGGACCCCTCCGTCATCAGCTTAATGGTCATCTTTAACATAAGATGTCATCATTGTCCAAGCAGACCCATTGCGCCTACCATATCGTCCATCCATTATGGACGATCCCTAAATGGAAAAATATTACCATATTAAAATCCGACGAGTCGAGATCCGGCAAAAAGGAAGGGAGAGGGTACGCGGCGAATACTAATCCACGATCCAGAGAGACAGCCGGTCATCGTCTTCCGCCATATACCGCCAACTCCGATGGCAAAATTAGTTGCTTAAAGTCTCTGTAAATACATTTGAAGGGAAAGGCTGGAACTGATCCTGCTGTAATTTTCCCAGTGGAAAAAAACAGCAATCAACTTTACTCGTTCGTTTTGTTATCATATCTTGTAATTAATATAATTTGAAAATTTATATCTACATATAGTTTCCTATACTACACTACTCGTATAATTTTCTGGATAAAATAAAGAATTTGAGTTGATTCCAAGTATTACAGATATGTATTTTATTTCGTCTTACTACACTAAACTGAACTGTACTTCCGATTTCAATACATTTTGATTTCATCACAGCGTCGAAAGACATATGAAAGAGGAGAAAACCATTCAAGAGAAAGAAACTGTAATAAAATCCGCAGTACAAAATTCAGCTGCTCATAGCATAATATGGTGTAGTGCAGTGGTCAGTGGACGTTATAAAATTTTAAAATAACTATGACTGTTACTGCATCTGTAGGTGGAGTGTGAGAGAGTATAGCGATGAGAGGAGAAAATCGATACGCTCTTAAATGATGACTAATCGTATGTAATTGTGGAGTGGGTATAGTAAAAGATGCATTCATTTGAATTCAAAATCAAGTAACTATATCAAACTATTTCTACTGAATATTTGAGCATATAGTAAAGAAAGTGAAGTAGTGATAACAATCATCATAATAATATCTGTAAGTTCCCCCCTTTCCTCTGCCCCATTCCCATTCCCCATATATTTGCAGTCATCAAAATCTACATTTTGAACCGTTGAGTGCATTATACACAGTTTGTAAATTGTTTCTCTGACACATTAATTTCCATCTCCAGGAATATATGGTAATTATATAAATAAGACAAGTGCACCAAACCAGCCGTTTTTTTTGCTCGAACAAGTTCCATTTTTGAACGAAGAGAATAATAGGATCATTGAAGAGTGTGGTGTTGAAGTACAGACATAATATATAGTGTTGTAATGGATATAACATAGAATAAATAGTAACTCTTGCTATTACACAGTATTATATGTTATAGTCGACAATAATTATGAGGAAAAATTGATCCTGGAGTGCGAGTGGTGGACAAAAGAAAAAGAAGGGATAGTATTTTTACGAGAGTATCCCTGCATCTCTGTTGGACTGCGTCATCTGCAATGACTACATGATGTAACAACATATCAGGTTGACTCTAGGTTTGGAAAGCTGTCCGGTATATGTTTTTTTTTTGGTTGTTGCTTTTATATTCAGGAGTCGGCAGACGTCCGCATCCTTTTACCCTCATTTACCCGCTATATGTGTATCCTACATCCACATTCTGAAGACTCCGTATGTTCATATTGTGCGTCTGTATGCATGTTTAAAATCAGCCGTCAGTGAGGACCCATGTCCCCTTCGCAATAATGAAGGGCTGCCCCTAATAAAATTATAATGGACTACGGGGACTGCAGACTGCAGAGCAGTGCCACTACATTGTTCAAATATTTAATGTGTATTTTAAAAGAGGAATCAAGGGGAAGATGTATGTGAAGAGGTATATAGGGACATGCGTCAAGACTCTACATGAATAAATGTCATGATTGTCTATATAGATCCAATCAATTGTTCAACACTTAAAATGTCGTAGCCTCTCTCCTCCTGCTCCACCTCCTGTTCAAATCTCTCTCGTTTAATAAGCGTGTTCTACATATTATTTTTGAGTCGCTTCATGATGCATAGGCGATGGACAGTGGACATTTTAACACATGAACTGTATGTTATGAAATAGTTGCATATGGCCCTCTTTATAAGCAGCTACATACTACGTAACGTACAGTGCGTGTACCTTATTCATAGGTTTTAGCAGAGACCCTTTTCCAAGTTAAATACCACCTAATTTTCTGTAATAAGTGAGAAGAGACAATTGATGGAGTAGTGGTGAGATGGTGAATATGCGACAATAAGCTTTAATTTATGTAATATTAGGAGGCCATTGAGAGTACTCATAAAGCCTGGAAGCATTGAGTATATATCCCATTATATAGCTATATGTCGTCATCGTTATGGAAATGAAGGGGAATCCCCGAAATTATTTGTCTTAATTAACGACAGAAGGCCTATCAATTTTCCTGTACAATAATAATAATAATGATGATAACTAGATGCACGTGTCAGAATCAGACCATAGTCTCTTAGCCACTCTTAATTTAAACTACATTTTGGTATATTTCCAATCCAACACACTTGTGTCTTGGTTTTATATTTATTCTGAACAAAGGATCCTCATTTCAAACAAAATTACAACTTTTACAACGTTCACCACATCATGCAACATGCACGAGTGGATGTAATTTTTTGGAAAAAACATCACATAAGAAATCATGTAGTTTGTTGCCAGTTCAAGCCATACAGGGTATATATCATTAGCATATATAAATAAATTCAAACTGAATCAGTCTTGACGTTTTCTCAGACTGTAGGTTGTAGTGCCTAAACGGAAAAATGTGGATGTTCTAAAAAAAATTTAAATTGTAATTATTATTAAATTGTGTTTTTTTTTAAATTCAAAGATTATTTCAAGATATTATTATCATTGTTATTGTATTGGAAGGATAAATAGATTAATGTTGTAAGAATTTATTACTTGAGTCGGAAGTTCGGAACTCAGCTATTAGTAATATGTACGTTATAGTATGTGGTTTAGAACAAATATTCTAGGTACTTACTTCACCTGCTCTTCCCCGTTTTACCAAGAGGACCTGGTACAGTGTATCTGTCTTGGTGATAATGACAGCCTGGGAAGTTAAGCAATAGGGCGCGGGTGGTTCGTAATGCATACTTTCACCTGCGGCGCTACTACTTAGCGACCTAGACGTCGTATAGACAGTACAGGAGAATCTTGAGGACGTCTTCTTTCTCTTTGAGACTGTCGTCTGGGATTTGAGCAAAGCGATGGAAGATCAACCCTTCTTCCCTTGTGCTACATGAAGCTTGAGTTTGGAAGGACGAAGTCTTGGATGGGAAGTAGCAGAGTCGTATCGTATAGGTACTTGAGTCAGATCTGTATTTTTTCTCTCCTTTCCTCGGTGTCCTCCGTCCTCTGGAGACCGTCGACTGTAGAGTATAGATCTAGACTTCCTCTCGGCATCTTTCCCTCTCACTGCTCTTGAGATGACTGGGAGCCTATCTATATTTCCGTTGATTTTGTTCCAACAATACTGTAGCTGAAGCCCCTCAAGCCTTGGTAAACGATTTCCAGAATGTCTTCCTGTTGATTCAAAAATAAAAGAAATAAAATATATAGTAATTCAATAATTTGCATGTTTTGACACAAATTCAAAGAAGTGGTGAGTGGTGTGCCTGGTTCCTATCTGAGTAGTGGAGACAGATAAGCGCTAAAGAATGTTCACTCCATTGAAGAACTACTGAAGGAGTCGTCTGAGTAGGAATTCCTCGTCTCTGGATTCTGGATGACGGTGAAGGTAGATCAGCTCAAAAACTAAAACTGATGAACTGTGTACAATTGATAACTGTATGAATCTATTTCCACACTGATCGTGAGAGATGTTTTGAAGAATTAAACGTTTTCCCATCCACCAACAACTTGCTACCTGACTATAGACCAAGTATAAAATATTATAACCCTTACCAAAACCATATAGCTCACCACGACCACACCATACTCCATGCCATACCATACCATACCTTGTACCATACCATACCCTACAATACCAAGCCAACCAACGCCAAGTCAAAGTCGACCATGCCATGCGGCCATGGAGCATCACACAGGTAGGTAATTTGCGTATCTGTTTCAATTGACAAATGTTCCGTGGTAAGTTCTAAAACTGTTTGCTCTCCTGCCAATAACCACAATTTTGTCAATTGACACATTTCCAACGTACACTCCTGTGTATGTAGCTTATAATATGTACAGTCGTGTCTGCTATGCAAAGGCACATAATATATCTACCCCAGTATAACACATAGTACATGTCTAAATACTTTAAAAAAATATCCCAAACTATACATTTTATAAAAAAAATATACATAGGTGAATTTCCCCTAGAAAGTTAAACGCCTACAATATGTCCAATTAATCAATTATAAAAAGGTGCTAGTAGGGCCCTGGAACGTGTGACTATATACATATCCATGCATACCAGCTATCAAATTATCCTTATTAAAATAGTTAAACGTCTATATAATACATATATATAAATAAGAATTTGTGAATAAGGACAAAAAAAAGTATTAAAGTTAAAGCAGACGTTGCAATAAATTATTGAGCTGTGAGAATATTTAGAATTTCTCATTCAAATCTGTATATAGGGATATAATTATAAGGGATATTGACGTCTACATAATAATCTATAATAATTATGCAGTAATCCAATACAACGACGGCTGACTATACAGTGCAGTGGACCCAGTTGTTGCACTGTAAACTGTAGCCGAAGGAACAAAATGTTTAATTTAAATTAAGTAGAAATATATTACCGTCTGTCTCAAATATTAATACTATTAACTACTATATCTGTGTATGCAACTATATCCTCGCCCTATGCATTGACTACCTTTATTGTATTTAAAATATATAGACTCACTCAAAATAAAAGCCTTTCCACAGCTATATTATGGTTATTTATTAACGCTTCTAATTTTAGCTACAAAACTTTTATTTTGCAAGCCTTGAGTTAACCCAAACTTGATGTCAGTGCTGATGGATGCCAATACCGACGTCAAAGTAAAATAGCTGAGTGGTTAACTGGTTACTGTAAAGGAAAACAGATAAGCAAATAAGAGAGAAAGAGACACACAGAGACAGAGACATACAGAGACTGCATGTGAAAGACAAACTAGTGTAAAAATAATTGATATACCGTAAAGCTTCTAATAATTCCCAGCTTCTTATAATAACTCCCGCGGCTCCCTATAAAAACTCCCAAAGGTCCCTATAATAATTCTCGGGATCTTTAGAATTGAGTCATAAAGGGGAAGATTTTTGTTTTCTTTATACTCTCGCTTCTAATAACTCCCTCCAAGATCCAAAGAAAAGTTTGAGGTAACTCCCCCCGGGAACTATTAGAAGCTTTACGGTACCCTTTAATACATGTAAAAATGAAAACTTGGCTCAGGCATATGAAACATGGCGTTGGTAGCGATAATTCCAAGAAGCCATTAAACTATACAATACAACGTTACCATATTTTATTTACAATACCATTCTTGTTTCTTGTTCAATCTTTCCTTCCAATAATAAAAATATCTCATGTAATTCCCCGTCAAAGCACTAAACTAACTAAAATACTAATGCCAGGAGTCCTCACGTTGCATGCACGGAATTTCTATGACGATATTCCTATATGCACTATACCTATATATATATCAAAAACTTGTAATGGTTATGTCTATGCCAACATGGTAAGTAGTCTGTTAAAATTTACAGTAATAAATATATTAATATTAATGTACTGGGCTAATGTAAGTACCTAGTATAGTTGACGCAATAAAAAAACATACACATATGACAAGTTTGATTGGAAGCCAAAATCCTGACTATTATAATGTAGCCATTGTCAGTTAAATAATTTATTTCAAATAAATTAATGGAATACATATGGTCCTCGGAATCGGAATTAGACGCCAAACATTGTTATTGTCTACTACATCAACTCATGCCAGGTCAAACATTACGCCACATGTATGTACCTACATCTAACCATTTGTAAATCTAATCAGCCGGTCCCGGTACTACCTGGCACTATATATATTCAGATATACGTACTACATACTATTTCTGAGAGTAGTATAATTACATATAGGTATTTGAATTTCAACCTTACTAAAACTATAGACTTGTCCTCCCCGCATCTTGTACCATTCCAAATCCCTTCCCGGCTTTCTAGCTCTAAAACTTTACCTAGTAAGGTAGCTACAGTGTACACAGTCAGCGAGTAAGCAAAACAAGTTATTTACAAGGAAAATTGACTAAAAAAAAGAATGGAAGAACTTATCCAACTCTAACTTGCACTTTACGTTTGTACGGGGTCTAACGGATGGGTATATAGGAATACGGGCGCTAGATGAGCGGGCAGACTTAATGACGAGAATTGATAGAAGCCAATTTACCAAAGCTCTACTAAACTATGAACGCTACAAAATGAAAGGAAAAGGGGGTCGGAGGTAGAAAGAAGTAGTCGACGCGAAGGGGCTTAAAAAGTTGCACTTGTAAAGATTATAGACAAACAAGATGATCTAGAGACAGGGATGGAGGACTTGTGACTTACGTGGCGAGTATACTAGTACCTGCTAGCTTCCGGCTCTTATGAAAGGTGAGGAGGTTTCTTCATCTGGTCTTGATCTTACCCATCATTGTCGTCTATTGGAGCGAAAGAGGTAGTACATAGGTCCTTGTAATAGGAAGAATTGAACTGCTGGACTTACTTCGTGTGGTTTGGTGTTGGTTGGTGTAGCCGTGGTCGTGGTGTGAGCTGTCACTCAAGATGGCTATGGAATCGAGAGTCGAGAACGGAGATGCAAGGATCCAGCATGACTAGTTCACACAGTTCCGGAAGCGATTGTCTTCAATCAAAATTGTGACTATACTATTATTGATTTAAATGGTTTGAAAATTCTAAAACTTTTACACTAATTCCTCAAACGGCGTGCCTATGCTCCTTCCGCAGTACTCTTCACACTACACAACTGATTTCAATTTCGAGGATGATGATCCCACGTTGAAAAAAAAAGAAGTTATTATAAAATAATTTGTCTCTCTTAAAGTACTACTCGATCCAGGACCATACAAAATAAAAGGAGGGAAAAAAGATGTTGTCAAAGAAGTGATGTTCCAGCTGAAGAGTAAAGAGGTGAATGAGATGGATATTTGAATATTTGTAGGAATTTATAAACAATCTTGTTTCTTGTACAAATTAATGGGATGGGAAACTATACTGTACTTGAGCCTCATGGGCTGAGAAAGAGGACGGGTCTCTGAGGAATGTATAGATGACTCGGAAGGAAGGACTATATACATATATTATATATTTTATTTTTCGGACGAGGAACGGCTTTTGAATGGGCAGGCACTATAGGCAGCGTAGGTACTTAGATGGGAAATGAAGTGAAAGGAAGAAAACTGCTGAGTACATGATGATGATGAGAGTCAGGAGCAGAAATGCTACTGGATAAATGTATTGAGGAGTCGAGCCATAAAGTGGAAATCAATTAGGAGAATCGGAGCCAATCGGAAATATGCAATTTGGAAGTTGGGATGACAGGAACCTGGACAGGGGTATAGGAAAAGGGAATAGAAATAATGTCTTGTCATTATAACTATATATACTATATTTTATCATTGTTGAGGAGTACATACACGAGGAAGGAAAGGTAGGCATAAAGGTAGATTGACTTGGCTGATAGGTAGACGGAGACGTAGACGCGAGTCCCATACCCATGATGAAACAGACATTATTCCTCAAGCAACACTATTATGACTTGCATATACGTACTAGCACATACATACAGAGCAGATAGAGCCCAATTAAGTACACATTTCGTACCACAGAAGTGACACACGACGAGGACGACAAACTAATCAAGCTCCTGTCGGACTGAGTACCTCACCTCATCATATTAAACATATTTTTAGTATATAGGGAAGGAAAACTAAACGAAACCACATGAGCTCTGCTCCAGCTCCAGCTCCAGCCAACTAACTACACAGATCTACATAAATGTCATCCAATCCATCAATTGACTCCTAGCTATAAACTGGGAGGCTATACTTTCTCGATACTCAGTAATGCTCACTCAATCATGAGGAAGGTACCTACCTACACCAGGTACTTACCAGAGCCAGAGCCAGATCCAGTATCTGTACTTCGGTTTCGTTTATAACGTATAGATTGAGAAGTTTATGAAGCGCAAAACAGAAATACCATTCTCATTAGATCTACCTTTAAAGACAAGACTTGAAATGTGTTAATATACTCTCATAAGTTTTTGCTTTTTGTGTACGTATGTATGTAGCCTAGCCGGATACCTCCATCGTTTTGGTGTCACATCGTAGAAAGGTATTAAGAGACATGTTTAATGTCACCGTGTAGATGATATTGGTTTTGTATTATTAGTAAATGTTATTGTCTCATTTACGGGTGCTGGTGCTGGTACTGGTGCTGGTTCTGGTAGTGTGTATGACAAGGGAGTTGGAAGGCAGGAACCTATAGGTAGGTTAGCAAATCTTGAAAATTCGAAATCCAAGTCGAAGTCAAAGTAGAGATAATTCCTATCGTAGTAATAATAGTATTATATATTTTACTGTAATAACATTTATGTATAATTACATGCCCATATTGCCCATCCATGGAAAAAGCATGCGTTCAGTAGTCATTCATCTCATAAATGTGCTATTAAGCGTGTTCTTCTTCTACTGTTCACCTTTCCAGTTCAAATCGAAAGCCAGGAACGACGTCACTAATCGTAAGAATTACACGCACACATATTCCCTCCATGTGAATCCGTCCTTCGTATTCGTATTCGTAAAATAACGTCTAAGTAAAGTAAAGAATATGTGTATAGCTGGATTTTGGCTTGGCTTCATTCTAATGGGACATGGGACAAATGGTCCATTACTACTTGTATGGTAATAGAGTTAGAATGTATAGAATGTGTGTGTGTAATTATGTAGATCTAATAAGGAGACTGGGATACGGGTCGGGTGCGGGGAGATAATCAACCATTTTGTGGCCTCGTCTTCATTTACTTGATCCATCCCAGTCATAAGGGGGAAAATTGTAGCTGTTGCAAAAATTCCATAGTTTCAGTCATAATCATACAATACATATAATCAGATGAATTAAATGTGAGTAATTCGATTTTTACCTATATTTAAATCTTCGCATGTAGTATATTGGTGCATATTTATATGGCATGAGATTCAAAGTATCTATCTACACTCTAGACATACTAAAAATGTAGGTTTTGTAATTACTAATTACACATGGCTCCCAGCTTTAGCTTATTTGCATAGTTAGTCAAATAAAATGCTCGGAGAACCTTTGGCAGTGGGCCGATGCCAGTGCGAGTGCCTATAACCTCCAAATGCTTCAAAACTCTTCAAAATACACACATTTTGCAAAATGAATTTGGGCAACAGCGGTTCGGTCAATGTCCTCATCACCACGTGGCTTTTTGTGCTATGAGTTTACATAGCTAGTGTATTTCTATAGTAATGCACGTTTTTTTAATTTGAGAAATTGCAACTTTAACTTGAGTCTCTCAGACAGAGTTTCATATTTCGTCGAAACCTATCTTATATACCTATGAACGTGTTTCCGTGAGGATCAAACTGATTGTTATTTTCTTATTGCCTATTGTGTGCTTATAATGATAATAAGTACGAAGAAGGCAGAATCAGAGGTAATAGAACAGAACAGAAGACGAAGTATGGTAGAAAAAGGAAGATGGCTTTTACAGAGCGTTTATGTTTATAGTCTAGTAGTTTAGTAAATGCATGGAGCTGCAGCTGCATTCTTCCCATTGGAGTGGGTAAATTAAGTCTCAAGTAACAAACAGTTTATTGTTGTTTGTTTTCCGAACACAATTATGTACTAGCCCTTCATTTTACGTAATCGTGGGACAGAGTAGGTATAGAGACATATTCTTGAATTGTTATAAATAGGGAGGCAGGCAGGGTGTCCAAACCCTGCTCTGTGTACTTGGTTGCCGGGATATGTAATTGTTTGGACACCTCGCCCATCTGCCTAATTATACAAATTCAAAAATAGTATATAGAATACATAATAGGTAGGTAGATGTGTCATGTAGAGGTAATTAAGCATACCTTTATCAGTCTACACATTTGTAATTATAGCACACAAACTGCGAGGCAGATGCTACATACATCGCTGTAAGAAGAAAATGCAGTCTAGAATCACAGTCTGTACTTAATTATTGCTGCATGCGTAAATTGGTAAATTAGTAGTGAAAACAGGTTAATAGTTTGAGTTTTAACTATATGTGTCCCACATAAATGTGAAGTTTTAAAGTCCATTATACATATACTTAAGTAATTGAAAGTTGCGTTCATTCTCACTCTTTATCCCCCCTTCTCATTTTAATAATTTACGTTTACATAGAAAATTTAACTCGTGTAAATAATATTATGTTCTTTGTCCATTAATAGCGATAACAAAATAATAATAAACAGAATCTTCAAAAGAACTTGAGCTTTATACTTGCCAATTTCCACAATTTCATTTTCATTCATGGAAGACCAAAATTCAGAATTATTAGTTTTCAATTAAAATTCATTCATTCCTACTCACGGCTCCAAAATTATTGTGTATGTGTCTACACAAAATGCATACAGGAAACTTGTGGGGTTCTTAAAAATAACTATGTAAATGAAAATTAATATACACAAAATAATACAATGATGATATATTGTAGACCCAGACAGTTGAAGCAGAGGCACCAAGCTTCATATCATTTTCCTATGTCTGCTTTTTTTTAATTCCTCAATGGCATCAGCTTCGAAAATTTCCCCAGCCCTTATCAGTATTCCTCTCCTCTGTTCATTTCGAATCAATAATAGTGAGGCAACGGTGGTGGTATATAGTCATGAAAAGCCAATTTTATTCACCTATTTACATTCACAAGTAAAAGCTGAAAGTTTTTCAAGTGGTATAGGTATATGACATTTTTGTTTTGTCTTCTTTAACTGACGATGAGTTGAATTTGAGCCGAATGTATGGTCAAAAAATTTACGAAGAAAGATATTATAGGAATGGAACATCTTGATTTGGATGCATTTGCGGAGCAACCTTTTCTGGCAGAGTACAATTATATCTCTTATAAATCTTAAGGCAGTGAAAAGGATAACCAAATACCTCTGCCACAATACAAAATATTAATTTTTCCTCTTTGGATCCGAGGAATTTTAATTTATATAGTTTAATGTAATTTATGCAAAAGCCAATATTTGTGAGACCTTATATTTTCATTACCGGAGTTAAGTCTAATTATTTGTGGAGGAAATTCAGGAAGTTGACGAAAAATAAAACGAGACTCGTTTCTAACATAGTTGTATAGTAGTCTGCAAATATGTAAGTAAATATACCTGTGTACATGACTATAATCTTGTAGTAGTTAGTTACATTGTATTAAGCATTGACTTTAACGTGGAGGATGACGATGACGACGGAATAATATTATTTAATGCAAGTGAAAGGTAAAGGAATAA
>JAQFZE010001069.1:0-20072 GCA_034695245.1 Dicyrtomina saundersi | reverse complement strand
TCCATGTTTTTGAAAAGGTGCAAAATTTTCTAATTCCATGTTTTTGAAAAGTGCAAAATGTTCTATTTAAATGCTCTTAAGACATATTTGAATATTTGTGTAGATAGTTGGTATTGTTTTTATCTAAAAATGGATATGGGTAATTTTGGTTGTTCACAGACGATATGTTGATTACTGATTACTATAGACGCGACAGTATATTAATTTACAATTATATAGCTATGTATTCACAGAAGTACAGAGGGTATTTAAACTTAATTCAGTCACACTACAATTGCTTATAAATTAGCTCAATTAGAAACTCGTACACACGTGAGGGAAATCATTCTATGTATAACTAAAAAATTTCAGACCTAAACTGGAATTTTGGTGTGACGATATTAATCAGTGTATTTATGAGCACAGGTAATTTCTAATAATATATTATTACGGGGTAGTTTAAGCAAATTCCACTAAGCATTGTAGAGCTCAGGTTCAACTTGAAGTCTCACTGTCTTGGAAGCCATTAAAATTTTCATAATCGTTGCAGAGGTCAATGTTGAATATTTATTTATTTTTCATAATGCTGGCAATTAGTACATTTTACCCCTATAGCTTCATCCTGTCAGAATTTTAAATTTTTGAAGTTTTAAGTATGGCTAGTTTAAATTTAAATGGGAAAAGAAACATACTAAAATCTCACCACCTACTTAACCCTTAACTATCTCACCTATGGTTATTGGTCTTACCAGCCGTAGGTGAGATAAACCGTTTTTGAGTCATATTTAGAGAGACTTAATTTTGAATTAGGTAAATCCTATCCCACTCACGGATTTCAGTAATGTGATTGAAATAGATAACAACATACCCTTCATATAATTTTCCTATGAATTTGCACAATATTTTAGACGTATTTTGTAGTAAATAATTTTATACCCTGCAAGAATAAAACGTGAGGTGTAGAATAAAAATAAACTCTATATACCTAAATAGGTCTGGGGATCTGAATGATGTGGAGGAAATTGACGCATCTCCATACAGTCTACCGACAAAATTGAGCTGACGCTCAGAGAATTTAATAAGTTAGTAACGACGACACGACGCGTGGAGCACAAAGAAAGAGCTCCCGTCTTGGTCTCGGTTGGTCCTCATCAGAATAATGTATGAAATATTCAAGCTCCCAATTATTTCCAAATTGGGAAATATAACAAAATCTCACGTAAGTTCAAGTCAGTCCAAAATAAAATTGAGCTCCACATTTACACATGCATGAATATTATGCAAAACTTCCACGTACAATACTAAATTATATGGAGAAGACTTGCTCCAATGATAAAATAATATTCTAAAAATAAAAATACTTATATATATTTAAAGCATACCATAGCAGACTTCTACATACCTATACTGCGAACATTCCATATATGACTACAATATGATGTAAATATGCTAATTATATGCTAAATGATAGGGATGCCGTCAATACCTAATTAGGTACCTAATGTAGTGAATTCTCAAGTTCTATCGAGGTACAGGCATACAGTAGTAGTTCTATTTTAAATGGTTTATAACAAAATTAAATTGAAGAATTCTACTTACAGAGTTGGATCAAGTCGTGGGGCTTGATTGCATTTACTCGAGCTCGAACCTCTCCGATGACTTCGGCAAGTTAATGTGGATGCTACTGACGTAAAAAATTTGCTTATTGATTCCCAACTTGTCGTCGGTCTGTCGTCGGGTAAATGATGCTGGTATTGTTCGTATCCTGTATTCAAATTATTCAGAATAATAGTGTGTGTGTGTGAGGAGACAAATTAGACTTAAATTGATTATGTTCCTTTGAGATCTGTGTGGAGATTAAGTTACATATAATATGGTGTTAAATACTTATTTGTTTAGTACACCTACAGATATTTTAGCATAAATGGGGAAATGGGAACATAAATAGAATTACAATAATGCTTGGGGAAAAAAATAAAGTGAGGAGCTCTTTTGAGGTGTCGACGTCGACGGCGGAGGACGGAGGAGTAATGGAAGAACAAAGAGGCACATGTACAATAAGATTTTATTTCTTATTATTATGCTGTGAAGGGTTTTCTTGTCGCATTATACACACAGTAGTAAATTACAATATTAAAATTACGTTTAGGATTAGGATTACGAGGGGAACGTGTATGATAGACTGAATCAATAGAATGTCGTCGTCATGGTCAGTAAATAATCCATTCGAGAGTCGAGGAGGTAGTGTCATAGTCGGTGCATGCAATGTCTATAAATATAGCCAACTCTACATTGTACATATAGCAAACAGAAATAACAGTACAGAGTACAGAACAACAACATATACTACCTATATGCTCGAATTGAAATTGAACTCATTTCACTGGATAAAACAGATCAATTCAGAACATCGACATGGCTCTTAATTCCAGTGGAAATGAGTAAACTATTCATGAGCATTGATATGCGCGTGTACATAATGTCCTCATGCCTCTCTTCCCTTCCCTTTCCTTTGTTCCTCTCCTGAACTGTGTCTTAAGGAATTGGAGTGCGGAACGTCCCAACCCAAGCTATTAAAATACAAATACACAGAGAGGTCCGGGCACCTACCGTCACACATATAGTTATTTACATTTGCATAAAACTACTGTAAGTAATACGTCAATGCACTTCTATGGGATTTTTCCTTAAGCAAAATTGAGTAGTGTGGGTTTTTTCTTCGTTTTTTTTTGTTATAAAATTTAAAATACCTACTTTTTTTTTGTAGAAGTGATCTAAACAAATATCTATTATTGTGTTTAAAAATACAACTTTCGAAAAATCGGTTTACTGTAAAACCTAAAAGCACTTACAAACCTATGAATAATTTTTTTTTAAAGAAATTTCTTTTATTCATAAAACCATATGCATTTGCATTATCTTGTATTAAATTAAATTCGTAAAGAATTAATACAGCTAATTTTTAAATTTTAAAGATTAGCAGCTGTGTCCTATAGCGTATAATGATAAGAATAAAACAGCATGTAAATTCTTGGGTAAATTTATACAATTGACAAAAATGGTGTCTATCTCTTGGAAAAATGTACACTCACGTACCTCTGGACAGGAGATGATGAACGTGGTCCTTGTCGGGGCAATGGTTTTGGAGGAACATGGTATGATCCGGCTCGGGTGGACATATTAGCGGTGTTTCCGAAATCCCAACAGAGACAAAATGTTGATTAGGCCACTGAATTTCACTCACATTGACACTTGAACACATGTCTTGGTAGTAATATCCGGATGACGTCGTGATGGGAGACTCTGAGGAATCCCCAGAGTAGCTTGTCAACTCAAATGCAAGGTCTGTCTCGGCTTGTGTTCTCTTATTAGGATTTTTTCGTCGACGGTAGCGAGGAAGCTCAACCTTGTGTCGGTGAGTACAGAATCTGTCGTGGCCGGTGGTGGCTTCTCGTCTCTCCAGAAAACCATCGTTATGCATAGACTTGTTAAATTTGAACATTTTGGGAAAGGGGAAAGGACGACGAGAGGAAAGACGGCAGTATATGTATATATATAGGTGTATATAGGTGTTTTGGTAAGTAAGGCAAGGGGAGTTGAGCTCAATATATATATATAGGTAGATATACAATTCTACATTTATTTTCCCATATCCATATTACACACACATGTAAGGCGTAGATAGTACGTTACGTTCCGTAAGTAGTAGTAGTAGTAGGTACTTCCCCATGAATTCCTGAATTTGTGCTCACAATACATCCAACCACACCACCACCACATCATCATTGTCACTCTTTTACCTGTATTACTATATATATGTATCCTCAAATCAGACTGCCTGCATATAGCCCCACAAAAGTAAGTAAGTCTCCCTGTCAGAGCTCCACACTGTCTTCGTGTCAAATCAAACCAATGGAAATATATATAATATATATGTGCATGGACAGGAATTGGGGAAATATGGAAGCCTGGAAAAGTTGGCAAAGTAAAAGTTAAGTCAAAGTATATAGTGTGTAATGTATACGGTCACAGGAGTCCAGACTATAATGAGCACCTCTCTTCCTCCCACTCTCCATAGGTGTATGAACTCATTACTATATTATGATATTGAGCAGCCACATAGTGTACAGGACGGAGGACGGACAGGGCAGCAAAAAGTTTGGGGTAAATTGTGTAGTAATATCTCAATTCCGTATTTTGTACATTTCTTTTTTATATAGGACCTGGGCACGCATTAATATAGGGATGTGTATCTAAAATATGTACAGATAATATTTTTCGTCTTCATTTAATGAATTATCAATATCCAGACAGAGGCTGTCAGAGTCATATTATAATATTATGCAATATGCACAGTTCAAACTCGCACACATCATCACCCCGTACGTACGTGACTACTAATAGCAACAACACTATTATGAAATGAACACACTGCCCACTGTCCACACGGCACAAGCCCACACCATATTATATTCCAAATATCCATCTTTTTTTTTTACTCAGATTGTGATAATAATTACTATCATTATTTCCTTTGCACTTTTACGTGTTTCATAGATGACAAATCTACTTACATATTATTACGAGTAGTCAATTCTGAGGCAGGAGACTCACACCGCAAATTATCTTTAAAAACACCAACCAAAAAAGCAGGGGAAAAATATAGAAAGGTGTAAGCGGAGCCCCTCCGCTCTCGTCACTTGTACATGCGAACCTTTATTTGTCTCTCTCGTATGTACATTTCGTTATGGATGATTTTTTGTTTGTATAGTGTAGCACGATTTTCTGATACTGGTACTGGTTCTGGTTCTGGACAATTAATAAGATATTGGAACTGTATGAGTATGAGTGGGAGCGACGAAGAAAGAGGGGTCGAGTGTAATTTTAGAAGTGTTGGTTAGGAAGGTTTGATTTGATTTCCTCGGTAATTAATTATATTACATACTCCATGTATGTAGTTGATATAGCACATATGGAATTAGGAGGATAGGATCAATTCCAGGTGAAGTATTCACCGATTTCCAGATATTTGAAAACATGATTTTTTTTTTTATATTATTATGGATGGAGACAGAGCCAGGCGGAGAGAGCCAGAGGGAGAGGAAGCTTTATTATTAGAGGTTGTGGTTGTCGTGACTGGTTCTTCTGCTGGAACATTTTCTATTTTATTTCGTCCCCATGTTGTTGTTGAAGGCTCCATATTCTGCTGCTCTGCTATATAGTCTCCCTGCAACTGTTGTCAATACGACTTGGAGAAAGTTTATGAAGACACAAGAGAGAGAAAAGTATTTTTTCTTTTTTGCTTTTTTTCCCCGTCTCTATCCCCGTTTGCGTAGAATGTCGAAATTCCAATAAATCCAATTACGTTCGAGACACTCAACTTGAATGAATTGGAATTGGAATTACGATTATGATTATTATGATTATTATTAGAATTGAAATTTTCATGCAGTCCGATCCATTGAATCCATAATATTATTATGTTCACATTTTTTCCAGTCAGACTTGAAGGGGAGCTGGAGATATTATTATTTGTAAATTATCCGTGACATTCAGGAGCGGACTATGGGTGGTACTGGGTACTGGTACTGGTACTGGTACTGGTGAGGAGGAGTCGGTTCAATTTCCATAATAAATATATTATAGTCTCCAAAAAAATTTGAGTAGGTAGTCTTATACAGAAGAGACACTATTAACTGACAATGGTCCAGTGAAATATAAATAATAATGCCTTTATTATCTGTCGTGGTCTTCGGAGTCCACTTCTTCTCGCCACTCTCAAGATCCGCGGCATGTCTCTCTACTTCTGCTTCAATCTCTCTTCTGATGGTCGCTATCAACTCCTTCCCAGCGAGTCACCTGCCTGTCATTTCCATTTAATATTAGGCCATATGAGTCCCATATAAATATATATCACCTGAGAGTCGAACCACATTTCGACAATTCGAATTCGAATTCACATTCCCAGTAACCACGTCAACAACAACATCAGTAGTGTGGATGGTGGAGATGGACGAGAACAGGAACGGAGAGGAAGTCCGGGCAGCAGAACAAAACTCCGGCACCCAAACTAACTGAGTGAGAAGAAAAACAACCGAAAATTTTAGGAGACAACTCAAGTGTAAAGCTGAAAGTCGTCTCAAAGAATAAAAGAGAGAAAGCCGCTACATATTAGGTATGTCCTCGTATTTTCCTGTCTCTCTCTGTCTCTCTCCCACTATTTTGGGTGCTTTATGTAAATTTGTAAATTCTATAGAGTTTGCCCTGGAAGGCTCTCGTCTTGTCAGTGTCAACTGTCTCCTTGCTCAGTGTCCCAGTCCCGGTCCCAGTCCCGGTGTACGAATGCGAATGACGATAATAATGACGAACATATGCATATAGACTGTCCGCTCTACTGGGATATATGTTTGGAAGTTTAAGTATACATTTAGCTATGTACTTATTACATATGCCTACGTACGTATCTGTCAGTGACTGCATGCTCAACTACTAGGTATGTATATCTCGGATATAATCTAGAAAGAAAAATAAATGACCGATTTTCCCCTTTCCAATTTGGCAATTTTCCCCGTTTGTCAACAGAGAATATTGCATAATAAAAGAGGAAAGGACGGTGCTTGAGCCAATACGGGAGAGAATACAAATATATATATGTAGTACTACGCACACGTCCACTGCTACTGGTACTGGTCCTATCCTGTGGTCCTGGTCTCCTAAATAAAATATACTGTAGACATAATATGTAGAATACATAGAGCCTCAGGCCCTGTTATGTCTTATTACGATTAGTCTTCCACCAGAACCAGACAGAGAAGTAGGAAAAAAAAGGTATACAGGGGTAAGTAGGTAAGAGAATTTGGAAGTAGAGGAATTCTTTTTTTTTGTTTTGTATAAATTTAATAAGAATTCACGAATTTTGCGAATGAAATGTATTAACAAGTATATAGTTTATATAGTCCCTATATAGTATATAGTACTTTTCCATGTCATACAGTTGGATTGAAGCTCTAGAGGCTTCAAAATGTTTATCTTGTCATTGCTAAAGGTTGAAGTTGAAGTTGACAGTGTACTTACGACTCAAGACGATTAGTCTAATGGAATTTATGTAATGTAGCATTCGGTGTATTAATGATTTATTACACGAGCTATCATATTGTAACTCAAGTACGAGGACGTAGGAATTTATTTATAGGCATACTTAGTGTGGCACATAGGTATCTTTGAAGGAAGGGAAGGCTGATGAGGACGTATAATTTTCTAATGAATGACTATGTCGTTGAATTCGCTAATAATGAATTTAACGTCAGTTTAGCGATTGACACACAGCCAGTTGCCATCGTCGTCGTCGCCATCGTCATCGTGCCGTCAGTTTGGACCGGCTATAAGCCAAGGGCTAAGTCTGACTCACTAGTTGAGGTTATAATGTATCTATCGTATTTTTTCTTATAAGCACCGGGGTTCTAGTAAGAGCCGACTCTCTAATTTAAGCCGTAAATTGAAAGGTGCATTTTTAATAAGTCTGTACATACATACAGAACTAAAGTGCAATTGTGACGAGAAGGTGCAACTATTTAATAGATTATAATAAAAAGCAATATTTTTTATGTCCTTCCGTCTCCGTCTGTCTACTTCTCAGGCTCTACATGGCTATATTATGGCTTTTGCCTTGCATGTTTTTACGCCTTTTTCCCACAAATTCATTTCTTGGTCACTAACGATAAGTAAGTGTGTTGTCATAGGATAGACATTGAGCTCTTCATACAACTAACGATAAGTCATCACGGTACGATATTATTATGCGACTGTGATAGCAGCAAAAGTACACGTGGTAGGAGCGGGACCGGGAGCGGTAGTCGTTCTCGTAGTAATAATAGCAGTAGAAATGCCAGTTCTATATAGTATCAAAATTACCTTTCGCCTTTCGGCTTAATTCAAAATTCCAACTCCAATAGAATATTTTTCAAGTCACCTTCTTCGTCTCTGTCATCGAGGACAGAGTTTGTAATAATAAATTCCCACGTTACATAATACCTGCTCGGCTCTGGCTCGGAGAAAGTACTTACGTGTTAAAGATATATTTGCTAAGATGATTTATTTTCACCTTTTCCGGTATTTTTTTCAATTTATCTGTATTCAGTTGACAGGGCAGGACGGACGACTACATCCTAACTACTGGAATAGGAATAGGAATACTTAATTATTTTTTTTTGCAGAACATAATCTATATAAGGGCACTGAAGCCGGGACACTTAACTTGAATTTATTCAGCAAATAATGCATTATACTTTCACATATGTGCCTGCTCTCCTCTAATAAACATTTGTCATGGTCAAAGCCTTTGAAAGGAGTAGTACGCAGTTTTAACGTCTTTTCAACAGAAAAAACAAATAAACTGAGCAAACAGAACTATAAATTTTGGCCAATGAAATATATTATAGAATCAAAAAGGATCGAACAAAATAATAACATTAGATTGTATTGAGCAATTGAAAATATAATGTTATCTATAACATAAATAATTGATTTTTTGGCAAAACGGGATAAGTTCACAACACATTGATTTTTAAATATTTTCTGGAAAATTCCAAAATATCTCTAGAATTAAGTCACTGGGAGTGTTAAAGCTTCGTCAGGAACAGTATATATGAAAAAATCTTAAGGTTAAAAAAGCCATCCAGCTACATTTTATTTGAAATTCGTTGTTCCTGTACAGTTTGCGTCGATGGACTTATCCCGTTTTCCCAAGAAGCTATAATGATATTTTTTGTTGTCTGACACTATAATGTTCAGTTTTAACGTTCAGGATAGTATCTGTGAATTCGAAAAATTAATTATATACACACCACCATTATTAGTAAAACATTATCCATAATGAAATATTCACAATGACTAGCAATAATTTATTAAACTAATTAGAATCTGCCATGTTATAACGGCACACTCATAAATAGTTGAAATTTTACTTTTACATTAGTATAATAAATACGCCACTTTGGCATTCTATTCTACGCCTACTTGAGCACGGTCATATTCTGGCCACTGCACTCATTCTCATCTCCTGCCGTAGGCAGGGCCTTGAATCTCTAGTTTGTATATAATATCATATATCGCCTCTGAAGAACCACCAATTTCCAATTTAAGCTCGAATCAAAATGAGCTATGTCATAAAAGCAAAATGAGAAACATGCGTAAAGTGTTAATTAGGAGTTTTAAAAAATTGTAAAATGTTCTATTTACATGTTTTTGAAACGTGCAAAATGTTCTAATTACATGTTTTTGAAAAGTGCAAAATATTTTATTAACACGTTTTTGAAAATTCCAGAATGTTTTATCTACATATTTTCGAAAAGTGCAAAATGGTCTAATTACCTACATATTTTTGAAAAGTGCAAAATGGTCTATTTAAATGCTTTCAAGACATATTTCAATATTTTTGTAGATAGTACATAATGTTTTTAGCTAAAAAAAGGAAATGGGTCATTTTGGTTCTTCACAGACGATATATATACCTATACGATATATATACAGACCTTACCTAATATAGTAAAGTAGATGGAAACCTCTCCCCCTTTTAAATACTGAATATACAATTAGTAATGGCTAGGATTATGGATTATGTATTTTGGTTATTATGCATTTAAACGACAATACGAGATTAAACAAGTATGTAGCAAAATATGATAATGGAATAAATTGCAACTCGCTCCCAGTGCTCACGGGGTATAGCACATTATAAGTATCCTTATTGTTTGCTTATACGATTAACTATTGAAGTAAATGAAAGGAGTTTAGACAATGAATACCCGAATATTTTGATGTGGTTAATAATTTAATACCTAATCTACAATCCCCTCCATTGCATTGTTCGGGTTCTGGTTCTGGTTCTGGTTCCGGTTCTGGGACTTGCTAAGTATACTATTGTTTTAGTTTAGACTAACGAAGCAGACAAAATTTAAGTTTTTCCAATTTTCTTAAATTTTTGCACTGTTCAATTCTCCGAGTTCCACCTCAAAATGCCTCAAATGCTATTTCTATTATTCAAAAAATGCCAAAGGTTATTCCTACAGTTTTTATCTATTTTACGATGTATAAAGTTATTTCAAATCATACATTTCTCCACATAGAGAAACCACTGGAACTGGATCCCTCCCTGACTCTGTCGTTGGTCGTATAGTAGAAAGATTTAAAGAAATTTTCAGAATTTAGATCAAGGCAGAAAATAAAACACCGCACTAAAGTGCACATTTCGATAAATTTCTAAAAAGGGCACAAACACAAACAGATAAGGAAATCTTCTATAAGAGTATCAATATTGATGACACTACTGAAATACGAATAAAATGGATTTTTTTTACCTACCGTCCTATAGTCCAAGCCGAAGCAAACCCAGTGGGTTGACTGACTGACTGAAAAGTTTTTTCGAAATGATAATAATATGTTTAGAGCATTTTTTTTATCGATTCAATCATATGCCAACGCCAACCTACGAGACATGTACAGCCACGAACTTCATACTTGATACTTGTATGTATAATTATGTAACTGTAAATGCACACACGAATAATGTCTGACCTATACGCTATGTTAACTAATTCAGTTTTGTACATATATGATCTATTACTACTAGATATTTATTTGGTAAGTTCAACTAATAAAACTGATGTCGTTCCAGTATCAGAATAGTGTTCTTTTTGTCAATTAATGTAACATTTCCACCCATTACGACTACAATTACGGAAAATACGACAAGGACGACGACTTGAACTTGCACGCACGTTCCGGTAAAGTTATAGTTGGAGGATGGCAAAAGTATATACACTAAACAAACTGACTACTGACGTCTTTCCATTATTCCATATTATTCGGGCCCAAAGTTATTAACATTGTGTGGGTAGGTATTCATGCCTAATTATAAAAGTGAAGTGAAAATGGATGACGCATAATACATTTTTCTGCGATTATTAGCCTGCTCATATATTGAACTTAAAACAATGCTGTTTTAGTCGATATTCAATGGCTATATAAAATGTATCTAAATATTAGGTAAGTAAGTTTTAGACATTTTCATTTCGACCCAGCCCAGTTAGTTATATAAACTCCTTGTCGAGACCATTATTTTTTACACATGGAGAGTCCACATTATAATATCCATACTCCGTGTCAACCTACACATCCAGAGACTTATCATTATTGTCTATGTAATGATGCTTGCACATTTTACTTTGGGGTAAGCACGCAACGTACAGGTACCGTGTACCCTCTAATAGTACGCCCGCGTACTATTCAAACTATAATATAATTACAGGCTGGCGCACTTAACATTGTTTACGAATTAACGAATTTGTACTACCTAATCCTAATGGTGAAAAAATGCTCACGGAAATGTGACTTGCATACTCCTAGTACGACATGATATACCGTCTGTGAATAACCAAAATGACCCATTTCCAATTTAAGCTAGAATCAAAATGAGCTATGTCATAAAAACAAAATGAGAAACATGCGTAAAATTTTAATTAAGAGTTTTTGAAACGTGTAAAATGTTCTAATTACATGCTTTTGATAAGTGTAAAATGTTCTATTTAAGTACATGTTTTTTGAAAAGTGTAAAATGTTCTATTTACATGTTTTCTGAAAAGTGTAAAATGTTCTATTTACATGTTTTTTGAAAAATGTGAAATTTTCCATGTACATCTTTTTGAAAAATGCAAAATATTCTATTTAAATGGTCCCAAGACATATTTAAATATTTTTGCAGATAGTTGACATTGTTTTTATCTAAAAATGGATATGGGTCATTTTGGTTCTTCACAGACGATACTAATTATATATCTCAACCAAATTAATTAATTATTAACCTTTTGTACCTCACCACACTCCGCGTCCAGTAGGGCAAGGCAGGGACTTATGTTTCAGTTTTTCTTCTTATACCAAAATAATTTCTATAATGACTTGAAAAAATTGTGCAAAAAAAAGGAGAAATATATAGAGGGTCGATTTCTGGTATTAGTTTTGTAAGTTTTAGTTCAATAGTAGCTTTACATTCTACATTGTTTTTAGAGTTGTATGGGGAAATTGTGTTGAAGCCGCAGAGATGTATGTTTATGGTTACAAATAACAATAAAGTGTTCCCCCTCACTCTATATGAATTACACTTTCCTAAAATGATATTTCGAATCTTTTCAGAAAACTTAGTCCTATCTCATCATGTCATTGTGCGTGTAAGGGAGTAAAGATTCTCCTTCTATAGGAATTAATAATAGAGAAATGACATACAGAAAGTTGTGCCAGAGATATAAATAACATATACCACAAAGTATTTGGCTTCCAATAGTCATGTAAATATTTATTGAATTTGGTTATGATTATGGCCATCACTTGTCGTCTTATATTTCTTGCTGGTATGGTGCGACAAAGATAACAGATATTACGAAGGATACGTAATATAATGCTCCTGGCAGCATTCCCCTATGATTTAACGTGAAATTTGCACAATTTTACATACATTTGGTTGTTCATCAAAATTGCTACTGTGGATATAATAGCGAGGCTTAAATGCAATGTGAACGACTGGGAATCAAGTCGGGCATTGAAATCGGCCACCTTGGTTTGGATTAAATTCATTAAATTTGAAATGTAAGCATGTTTAGGGAAATATAATATCTAGATGTGATGTGACTATATAATAGTCAATCCGTAGTGGCACAATACATATATATAGGTTACATCACATTAGCTATCACTATTAGAAAACGTTTCTCGATCGAATGGGAAGTCGAACGGAAGCTCTGATGTGGTTTCACCAGGTCGTGTATCGCTATACTAAAGATTGTATAATAAATAATTGTCGGTAAAACAAGAAGAATTCCAGACCACTGACCAGGAATAGATTTACATAAAAGCACAAAGCACCCGCAGTACGTTATTATGACACCAGCATGAGGAATACATAAATATAGCGTATACTTAAAGTGCATGTGTCAGACTACTCCAACATGTAGAAAATGAAATTGGGAGGAACGCTCTTGCTTTATTCAAAACACTGAATGTGCGCTCCATTTCTTCTTCGGAATGAAAACTGAACGCAGTTTTAGCATTTGACTCTATTTTCAGGAACTGGAACTGGCATTGGACTTTTTACTTATGGTTACTTCTGATCCCATATTTGCCGTTTTTGTAGTTTTGGCTTCAGTTGGCAGTCCAATATCCGATAGAATCTGAGAAATATATTAAATCGGGAAAATGAGTCGTGGCCCTGCTCCATGGTTATCTTGTCACGCCGTTGAAAATTTCCATGCTTCTTATACCGGAGGCCGGAGATACAACATGTCGTTTCTTGAAGCAATTTACATACTTCAAATTATTGCTATTCCTTCATTGTACGTACTTACTAACCTGATAAACGAATACTTAGCTCGGATTATATTATTCCTCCTGCCAATTGGCAGGAGACCGAAGACCGAATGTCACCTTTTTATACGCAATACTGGCCAAGACAGGAAATTGTTTTCTCCATGAATTCATCCAATTTAATCCAATGGAATGGGTAATGTAGGTATTTACTGTAAATCTATAATATTGAGGCTACCCAGTGTAATATGCAATAATGTTTATCTTACTACCTATACATACTATACTATACCCCCCAAGCCCAAGCCAAGTATATATGTAGTAAGTATTGTTAAACTAAAATTAAGTTGACTAGTTGACTATTATGGGCAGATTATAGATTCGCTGATATTTCCGATTTTTGATTTGATAGGTGATATTATGCAGAAATAAAATTACTATTTTACCACTGTCAACTGTTTGGCCGTGGGGGCATGTTGCCAATTCGCCTTGAGCAAGTACATAATAAAGTTTTCTGTTTTTCCAGGGCCGGATAATGCGGCCAGCGCAGGCAGCCCTCGTCGCTTAAATTTTCAAAAAACATGTAAATGGAGAATTTTGCAGTTTTCAAAAATGTGTAAATAAAAATACTTTGACTTTTCAAAAACATGCAAAATAAATATTTTTGTACGTTTCAAAACCATGGAAATAAAACATTTTGCTTTTCGAAAGAAAACCATCAATAAATTTAAAATAGTGGTTTTTGTATGGAAACAAATTGCTGCCCGAAAGCAATCCCTTCGTTTCCGGCCCTGTGTTTTTCGATCTGAATTTTGAAGATGTGATGTGGTACGTGGTACGGCGTACGGTATGACAGTATTCGCTCATCGAAGATGTACTTAGTACTTAATAGTAGAAATGTGGAATGAGTATGAGTATGGTTGGTTGTCAATTGCCTTTTGCATTGCTCGTAATTTTTAACGTCTTCATACCCATTACCATTTCGCCCCATCTATTTATTTTTCATTTTAGGAACACTACTTACTAATACGCTTATAGTGAAGAGAAAAATATTACGTCATCAACTTCTTTGAAATTTTGGAACCCACCGACCCCACTGTCAGGACGTTAACCATTGCGTAATAAATGGCTGTTTTTAATAGGGCACATCATCATTTTGAAGTACTACCCCCCAGGCTAGTACATGACATAATGTATGCCTCTCCCCTTCCAACGGCCGCATAGAAAACCATTGAAATGCGTATTAAAAAGAAAATAGAGAAAAGAAAAATGTAGCGATTGGATGGCTTGGCCGTTGCAATTCACACGAGGGAACAATTTGAATATTGTAACCCGCGAACCGTAAAAAATGTCAGCCCCGTCCCCGTCGTCATCCGCTCACAATATTCTCAATTTAGCAACTTTGAAATTATCTAATAATAATCAAATATGCAGGAAAAGACCAGCACCAGAACCGGTAAGATAAATTCTTAAAAAATATAAGTATAGAACTTTTATTTTATAACTATGAATTCTATCTCAAAATGTTGCCTTTAATGTGTAGGAATTGGATAGGTTTTTATTAGGCTCATTAACCGAAATCCGAATGTATGAAATTGAATAGATGCGATAGGGATTAGGGATATTAGGGTAGGGATAGGAGTATAGGAGAGCTCAACTGGAAGCTGAAACTGAATGTTACACAACGCACAGGGAGGTTGTTTACGTATTTTAATTGCAATTGCAACTGATAAAATATTGTAAATACTCAAGCTCTATCAATTTCTATTGATACATGTAAACGTCAAAGCTATAAAATTCAAATTTGGAACAATTACATTCTTACATTATTGATTGTGTTCCACTTCAACACTGTATGTACTCAGTAAGTCAGTAAGTGCATAATTTAAATTTAATGACAGTTAGGTAATACGGGTATATCAGTCATCAGTATTAGCATAAGTGAAGTATATGAATGTATATAGTACTTATGATATACTATGATTGTATAATATTATGTTAAAACTTGAATGGTTTTAAACATTCTATAATATGTACCTACTTTTATTATTGAAAATGGGTGTTCACATGGTCGAACTACCAGCATCGAAAAGCATTAGGGGCAAGGGGGAAATGAATTGACATATATACTAGCTACGGGCTATGTATTTTTAAAAAACCTCTATTATGCAAGTCTTATTCCATTTACTGTGCTTGCACTCTAAAAGTTGTAGGATAGATCAGCAGGATGTCAATGATAATTTGGGATATCTGTTTTGAAGACAAAAGGAATTGTTCTCTTCGAAAAACTTCGTCTAAACATGTACATGTTGTAGAGGTTAGAGATGTGCAGGAGATAAGAAGACGTAACCAAATTATGTTTTGAAAAAGACGTAACTATTATTACCCATGTTTTCCGTGACATTGAACAGTATTACGAGCATAGCTTATTTAGTGTACACCCCTTCAAATAGATGAAAGTACATAACATGGAGAATATGGACGAAGCTGTAATATTGGAATATGTATGAAGTAGTGCTTCTCGGAAAAGTATGTATGCAACTGAAGGGTCCAAAAAGCTACTATTAAGCAGCAATTACGTCTGGTAGCAACCAGGTTCAAAATTTGCCTGGGACCACTTTGTATGCTCCTACAAAACTTGATACCTGTTCTAGACCTTTTTTCTTATCAGTAGATTCTTCACGGCAAACTTAGTGTTTCACTATCATTTTAAATTCAAATTTAACTGACTCGATGTACACGGCTACTGTATCTAGTACCTCTGAATTCTAAAGGAAACGAATGATTGAATAGAGTCCAAGAGTTTCTTATCGCATTTCAATATCTGAAGGATGTTAAAATTGTACATGAGCTTACTCACGGGGGTAATGTAGATAGGTAGGTATAATTATATGAGCACACTAAATACGCATTTTTTTCTATACTTGTAAAACTACAAATTTAACGTAAAGCGACCACGTAATGCAAACATCAAGAATAGGAGTCCATATTTGAATATAATCCATGATGTTGAACTGAAGCGCAACATGTAGTACATATATATGTCATCTTATTTTATACTAGAACTAAGAATATAGTATGCTAAGTATGGGTTTTTCAAGATACGATACTCTCTGTACAATTTTTACTTCACTAGACACGACGCGTAGACTTTTGTGAGATCTCTTTGCATTTTGCCTTTAATTCAAGGAATTTTGGTCTTTATGTCTTGTCTTCTAATATTTGGATTTTAGTTTTGTAGTGACCGTGTGGCTGTAACCAAGAGAGATCTTGTTATAGGCGTCGTATCCTCCGCTGTCATACTTAATCTTTTGCGCACTCTCATCCGTGTATCGAATTTTTGCAAGAATTAGGTTTATCAGTGGTATTTAAGTGCGTTAAGTAGTTTTGTACATTCTCAAGATAATTCCTGATAAAATTTAACATGAAAAAGGTTGGGAAGAGCTTTAAGAAAGGTGTTGCTGTGAAGAGGAAGATCGTCGATTGTTTCCCTAGACGTGACATTTCCACGCAAACAGAAGACGATCGAGATGACATTGCTCTCATTACTGGAGGTATTGCTTTATGAGCATTTAAAAAAATTTTACACGGCTTATTATTCCAATTATATTTGACAACCTATGCTAAATTTCGAAAAAACCGAATTTACTGACAGATTAAAATGATAAAATAAAATTGTTGTAATCTTAATCTTTTAGATGAGCCTCCTCCCAGTTACTGGAAAGAGTTAGCAGAGAAGAGACAAAAGATGATAGAAGAACTGGTCGAAAAAAATGACGAATTGCAAGATAAGGTCGAGCTTTTAGAAAATGAAAACAATGTCCTTGAGTCCATGCTGGATGATGCAAGGAAACTGGCTGAATATGTATCTGTAAGTCCTCACCTCATTTATTGATTTCCCGTTCCCATTTTTGAAAAGTTCATATGGTTTCTATAAAACTGCTTAGTTCTGCTTTAATGGCTCAATTGCTCCTTCTCATTTATAGTCTGTGCCTGATGACCCGGACGAGTCAGGGATCGAAAGGGATCATGAAGACGATAGGAGTTTCGACCATTAATCCATAACCTGGAAGTAATATTTCTACAAACTATTTTTGGACGAGTTTTTTGTATTTTTTAACATTTTCACGCTAAAAAGACTGCTCAGTTATGCTCAGCTTAGTCGAACTCAAGGATGCATGGGTTTTCAAGTCGATTCCAGGCACATCAAATCAAAATGTGTGAGGTTTAGGATTGTGTACACTACTGGTACTGGTAGTTTTTACAAACTATGTAATTATAGGCATAATAATAACTAGTATAGATTAATGTGTAAGTATAAGCAACACTCAAGTTAATTCGTAATTATTAATGATGTAATCATTATTATCTTGTGTGCATGTTGTATTTAAAATTACTGTGAAATAGTTTAGTTTATTTTGATATGTCAAATAGTCTTAAGAGTTTCATAAAAAAAATAGTTAATTAACATTATGCATCAATTATATGTAAAAATGTAAAAAAAGTATATAAACAATGCAAAAAATGTGTCATCAATAACTATCGAATAACGTCACAATTATTCTGTTTTACAACTAAAATGTCTTTCGTATTTTCATCACTAACCAAAATTACTTGCTCCTTCTCCAGTGAGCTGAATAGCTTTTGAAAGGGAGCGAATCCTTCAAGAGTTAAGCGATTGCCGATCATGATAAGCTTTTTCTTGGCTCGAGTCACAGCTACGTTCAGTCTTCGTATATCTTCCAGAATGCTTTGCTACAATAATAACGTACAAAGAAAAAATACTCTAAAAATATATTCAGGGCGTCCTCTAGCTGCAAAGTACAACTTAAAATAGTAAATAAAGGTCTACTGTTCCTTCATAAAAAACATACACCACCTTTATAAATGACTAAAACCAAATGCAACTCTAACTAGTAAGATATAGAAGATACATAATTTGACTAAAAATGTGGACAAGCAAAGTTGGAACAAGTAATTATGTACCTTGGATTCAGAATTTTCGGCCAGGTTGTCTTTGTTAGCAGGTGCATGAGGCCCATTATACATCTTACTTTTAGTGAAAGAGCAAATTATGATGTCTTTATCTCTTCCTTGATATTGGTCCACAGTATTAACTTCCACTGATCCGTACTCTTCAGATCCCAGTTCATTAAGAATTTGTTTCACATAAGCTACTTGTCCGCGGAAGGGACATATAATACCAACGTCCTTCCCTTTGCAGCCGCACTATATACAAGGATCATAAATATAATTTTAAATAGGTACATACTTATGTTTTTTGAAAGCATATAATATGCTTATCTATGTAATATACTATTTGACTTCATATAATTATATTTAGCATGTATAATGAAGTTAAATATTAGTTCTAATTGACTCGACTGATTATTCTATTACTATTTCATTCTCCAAGTTATCTGTATAGTCAATTACCTCCACTAAACTCTGGACACAAAATCTGACTATCAGAGCTTCATGAGGATTTCTAATTGATTCCCCTATTCTTTCCTCTATCACATTCAGTAATGAAGTATCCAAGAAGACGACAGATTTAATTAACTTCTTGCTCAACACAGAGCTTAACCATGGTTGAGATTTTTTGGGTTGATGAAATACATAATTTTTGAGGACATGTGTAGGGAGCTCTAGAAAACTTTCACTCTGAACTTCCCCACCACAAGTCATTTGGTCTTTGTAAACAAGCTTATTTGCAAGTCCCATGATAACTGAATTCATCCGATACTGGATACTTAATTTAATTGTATTCATAGGCTGAGCAGCCAACTTGAACATACTATCTTCAATCTTCATCTCCCTGTTAGATTATTTAGTTCATATACTTATATACAATGCACTTGCGTACGTATACTATATACACATGCCATGCCATTAGTAAAGGATGTCATTATGATATTAGAAGCATTAAATGAATTAAACTAATAGGGTTGTACATGGCCACTAATAAAGGTTTGACTAGGTTAGTCATATAAGGCATACAATTTAAATAAACTGACACCTACTTGACACGAGTTGATTTTATGATGGCAGGCAGCTGGTCTGGGTCTCCAAACAAAATATACTTTTTGGAGAGCACCATAGCTCCCAACACGGTTGGAGGCAAAGCTTGACTCGCCTCGTCTATTACACAGTAGTCAAAAGTGCGTTGACGAAATATTTCATGTTTTAAGCTCATGAGCGTGCTCCCAACTACCGCCTGTTGAGCGTAAAACAAACCACATTAACCACAACGAAACCGAACAATGCCAAAAAATGTATTGTAAGTAGTACACTTTTTTAAACTTTAATAGTCAGTCTTTTTCCAAGTATACAAGTAGAGTATTTTTTAAAAGTAATTAGGAAAAGCTTACGCAATTATTGTAAATAGATGTTAACTCATCGATATTTTTAACATTTTTAGCAATCTCAGCAGTGGAAAATGATTTTAAATCACCTCCATTCAATTTACTCGCGGTTCCAATCCGTATAAAATCTTGCGAATAATCTTTGTATTTTAGGAGAATGTTATCTACGGCATTATTTGTGTACGCCACCAGTAGGACTTTATAATTACGTTGAGTCAAAATTTGAAGTAAGCCAACTATAGTCTCCGTTTTTCCTGCGCAAATTATCCAGAAAATGTTATTTAGATAAACATTTTTGCGACTACATATCGTCTGTGAAGAACCAAAATGACCCATATCCAATTTAAGCTACAATCAAAATGAGCTATGTCATAAAAA
>JAQFZE010001068.1:0-20083 GCA_034695245.1 Dicyrtomina saundersi | reverse complement strand
ACAACTTTCACACAATGTCTAAAAGAAAATTATTCCGAGAATTACAAAATATATGAATAAATGTGTATAATGCAGAGATAATGACGGTAGAATTTCGGGAAAATATGAGGCAAAAGTGGATCAAAGCTTCAGAGTTACTCTTCTGGACACTTCCTAATAAAGTGGTGGAGATTCCGAACGCGGAAAATAATTCTGGAGCTTTAAGGTAAGCTGTGCTAATGCACACGACGTGCCTATTAGTATATCCATATCTAATTTTCACTACACTTATACTTAAACTTAAATTTTGAAAATAGTGTTAGAATTAGAATATTAGCTAAATTTTAATTTTTTTTGTGCATTTAAAATTAGAAACGAGAGTCCCTGTGAACAGAGCTCAAAAACTGCAGACATTAAAATCAACACTAATTTGAATTACAATTACATCTGCAATCCTGATTATTACAACAACGGTGACGAATCCGGCTCTGGCTACTTAAACATGATTTCTCCGAAAGATCTCCAGGTGAATTATTTCCTTCTTCTTATCTGCACTCTCATCGGCTACATCCCAACAGATTTCAATCGGAAGACAGGGAAGGCTAAGCCATTGAAAAATTGGTGGAGACGAGGACTTGCCAGATTATGGTTTGCTCTCGGTGCTATGTATTCCCTGTACACGAATGTGAGACTGGGTCAAAGTTTACTCTGGGATGAGTACTTCAAAGCGGATCATGTTGCATTTCATATTCAAATTGCTACCTTCTCAGCCGTGGGAACTTTTTGGAGTTACAGGCTATTCATTTACAATCCTCAAATTGACATTGCACTCTTTAATCAGCTCTATCCGACTGCCAGTGAAGTCAGACCAGGTACAACATTTTTTTTTCAAAAATATATACTATATTATGGTTAAAGAAAAGGTTTTACTTAAAAAAATGAACGAATATGTTTTTATTTCAAATTCAAAAACAAAAATACTGGGAATTTCCACAATTAAAATTTATGAAAATTTAAATGCTTAATAATTTTCTATTTGTACTGCTGATATACAAACTTCTAAAAAAAACAAAGGAGCCCGGATTCCACGAAGAAGCGAGTACACAATTCAGGAATGGTGCATACTCGTCTTGCCATTTTCTCTCTTCCTTTACTGTACTAACATATTTGCTTGGATGTACATCTATGACCGCCACTCAACCCAATTCATCTTCTCCGTCCTTCCTAAAACATATCAGACGGATGAGATATTTCGTGTATTCCTCGTTTTTGAATGTCTCATCTTGGATTATTACTTGGCCGTTGCATTTCAGTCCATATTCCTCCAAGTGTCTTTCTTTCAAAATGGATCCGAAAACTTCAAGAAAAGAATGGCTTTTATCAAGTAAGTTCACAATATGACGTCGTCAAAAAACCCCTATTTTTAAGACCCTATGACCTCACCCTGTCATCAGCTTGGCCATTGCGTAAATGGCCATCTTTAACATGGGATGTTATCGTCAGTGGCCACGTAGACATTGACCTTACCAATGGCGTCATTTGTGGACGATCTCTAGTTCCCAGTCAAGTTGTATATATTATGTAGTTACGTAATTTACAGTTTCCAAATTAATACAAAATAATATTTTCTTACCGCCCCGAAACTGTCCATACAAATATAATAATTATACAATCCATTATTCGAGTATATATTTAAAATGACCTTTTCAAAAATGCATAGCTTATATTTAAAAGTACATTAAAAATTACTAACTTAACACGCTTAGAAAAATTTGGGAGAATTTACCACATTATTGTTAATTTTTAACTGATTTTGCTGTTACTCCGGGTTCCGGCATCGACTGCAGGAACTGTTAAGGCATAAGTTTCGGTTAGGGATTTACCGATAATGCTGTAGTTATATTAAGTTTTCCTT
Organism: Dicyrtomina saundersi; assembly: GCA_034695245.1. NCBI lineage: Eukaryota > Metazoa > Arthropoda > Collembola > Symphypleona > Dicyrtomidae > Dicyrtomina > Dicyrtomina saundersi. Next base: position 18,189 of record JAQFZE010001068.1, on the reverse strand, counting down.
CGTCGCTTACAAGGTAGCAATTTATATACACGCATTTCTGTAGATTGTGAAAATTACTTCGTCGCTTGGAACTCGCGACTTTCTTTCAATTTTTTAAACATCTTTATCAGTTAACTTTGAGGGCCTGCCACGTACTATACTATAAAGTATATTCATGGCAACAATAGGACAGTGGCGTCAGAAAAGGTGTACCTTTTCTTGTGGAACGTCTAAGTATCATTTGACAGTCATCATCAGTGACTGGCCAGTGCCTTGAATTCGAAAATAATGACAGGATAAAATAGGGAGCTAAAAGCTTCTCATCCTCCGACTTACTAGAGATTTCTCTTGGGATGAGCCGTGAGGTGATGCGGATGCGGACTGTGCAGCTGTGGAGAGATGCAGTTCCAGTTTCCACTGCGATGTCGTATACTTGTATGATGTATGCATGATTTTTGTATGTACATCTTGTTAAAAGCACTGGAAGCATTCCATGGGAAGCTATTGGTGCTCTACAGTATCCGTTCAGTATTTCCGAGTGCAATCCCATGACCCACCGCAAGCAGACCGGTTCCCACGATCTTCACGATCTGGTGGTGATCATCAAACTAACGAAGTATGAATGGGATTGAGATAAGTTAATTAATTTGATTTCACCAAGTCGATGGGCTTAAGGACAGTTTTTCTTTTAATGACGAGCTAGCTAGTTATTTTGATTTTTTTGCTATATTATTATAATAAAAAATATTTGTTTAATTTTTTATCCTTCAATCCTTCAAAAACGAAGATCTTAAGAAAAATAAGTATACTTAATAGTAACCTATAACACATTAATATATATTTGTATTTTCATTTTTTTTAAATCCAAGGTCAAAAGATTTCATCGTGAACTCGACGACCCTTTTGAAGGAATGTATGAATTGTCGGAAGATGCAGTTGAACATAAAACTATTCAATGATCTCAATGCTCACATCATCTTTGCCTGTAAGATCTATTGGCTGTCCGTGGCCATCGACAACTACTTCTTTGGCATCACATACTTCCATCGAAACAAAGTGGCGTCCGCCTGTCTCCTCGGCTTAGGGATCTACCACACATTCCTCTTCTCCATCATGTATGACAAGGCTTTCTCCGTCCCAGAGAGAATGAAGGACTTCAAAAATGAAATCCTCGTCACAAGTATGCAGCTCCGAAGTTGGAAAATCAAAAAGGAAATTCGAAAGATTATCGTCTCAATCCCACTTGTGGGTGTCAAAGTGGGCTCCTTCCATAGGCTTGAGAGAGAATCAACCCCAAATTACGTGGACTACATCACAGAAAAGGTTTCTGGGCTTCTCATCACTTTTGGCCATACTTAGCACTTAGGTCCATCTACTCTAAAATATAGTCAGCTACAGTTTACATACAGCATACATACATATGCCATTAATTCGGAATTCGGTTCGAGTACATGTGCTATTGATCCCATGTATTTTAACCGATAAAGATCCACCGCACCGGTTGTAGTAATAATGTTGAGTTATATAAATTGGCTAAGGGGTCATCCATAAATTAAATTATTTCAAACAAATATCCACATTTCTAAGACCCTATGACCTATGACCCCTCCTGTCATCAGCTTAACCATCGCGTAAATGGCTATCTTTAGCATGGGGTGCATCAATATCTAAGTAGACCCATTGACACTACATGTGGCGTCATTTATGGATGATCGCTAATTGGCAATGGGGTAGGGCAGTTTGGACCAGTAGTAGCGAAAAGTATCCTATAAAATAAATGAAATAGCGAGTGACGGTGATCCTCATTTTCCTGACTCTCGGAAATTCTAAACGGATGCAGTAGGTCACTAAAAGCTTCTCTTAACATAGTAATTCTAGTATCCGTGTGGTTCTTAAATTGCTACGGGGGCGTTCTTAAATGACGTTAATATTTAAGGAAGGGAGGGGGAACGACCGCTGACTTGCGTAAACTTGCTAGTTAGTAATCCGGAAACGCTTTACTACGGAAGGGAAGGGGTAAAATATTTGCCATTTTTGTAAACGTCATTGGTGTACGGCCCCTAAACACAGAGGAAGTTCCACTACGACATCGTAGATTGGGACTTGGAAGCTTTTTGCGCTCTACGTGATCCTAACAATTGTAGCCGAAGAGAGAGACGAACGGCCGGTATAAAGTAGTCAGCACTAAGGAATGGTTCATAAATGATTTCGGCTAAAGTACCACTCTTTTAGAACCCATGTACCCCCTTGTCATCACATTAACATTGCGTAAATGGCTCTATCTTTAAGATGGCGTGTCATCAATACCCAACCAAACCCACTGATCCTCCCAATGACAGCATTTATGGATGATTCCTGAGTTATTGTAGGATGTGCTGGGCACAGTGCCCCGCGGATTTAATTAAAATTAAAATTGTCACTTGTTTTGATGTCACTAATTAAATGGGCTTCTTTGTTTACTTGTCTTTAAGTAGTACGCCTAATTAATTGTACCAAAAAATGTATTTCAAATAGGACACTTTACATCGCATTGAAAAGGCTTGTACCCGGAATTATAAAGGGTTCCGGTACTGATCGTGAGAGATCAAATACTATATGCAGCTCCATGCCCGATGCCAGTGTAAAAGTAGCTGTTTTAACTGCTTCCATACATAAAATAGTTAACATTACTGTGAAATAAAATATAAGACACATAAATAAGGAATATCTTGGGTAATTATTTATTTATTATCAACTTACAACATTATAGATATACTTAAGTAGGTATAGAGCAATTTGCAATTTTCCTGTTTAATGCTTTCTTTCATGATTCTTTTTGACAAATTAACCATCATTAGCAATATCAATAGTTATTTTAACTGTGCGTAAAGAGTTGACATGATTTGTTATGTTTAAATTTAATAAAGTTATAGCTAACACAGGAGGTATTATAAAGATGTTCTTTTCCAGTTTTCCAGTAAGTACTTACATATTATAATTAATTAAAAACCTTTTGACTAAAAGCACATTACACGACTATGATAGTGATAAAGTTAAGCCAATATTTCCACGTAAAGTATAATAATTACATTTTACACCGGTTGCTGTCAGATTCTTCGGTATTTGTTGTTAATTAGAATTATTAGAACTAATAATGTTAAACAATCAAGGAGTTATATTTCTATACTGCAATAATATTGCACATAAACTATATAGTATAATTAAGTATATTAATTTCTAAGGCTATATTGGAAATTGGTCCGAATTGTTCCAGTTAGTACAACAAATAGAAATAAAATAAAATTCCAATAAACAATAAATTCAATAAATCAAGCAATAATTAACTAATTAAACCATTTGCAGTCCTGTGTTAGGTAGCAACAGATAAATTGTAATCTATTTTGAGGGTGGCTGTCAGGAGAATGTCTGGTTCTGATTTCTTGATAAGGAGTAAGAGAGAATTTTTGGAATCAGTTAACCTTAACTCAGATTTCAGAGGTCAACCGTGCGGCTACAAATTAAATATAATGGAAACATTATAATTTGACTTTGCTTCTTAAGTTAATAGAATTAAAATATTATGTACTAAGTTAATAATAAGTAGTTACGTACATCACACCAAATAAAATATGGTTTTATAATCAGTTATTCTTAGTCTCAAGTTAGTAATCCACTCACATCGCATATAGAGTTGTTAGATTATGGAGCATTTTGTCTACAGTTATTTTAAAAAATTGTTTAGTGTTTTTAGTAAGAACCTTGCCTTGTAAGTTAAAAAGAACATTCAAACTGCAGGAAGGAATTCCACAAATAAATAAATGATTTTTGAATTCAAGATATTATCTATAGGCAAAAAACAAAGCTAACTACTAATACTGCTGATTACTCACTCGAAATGGACAGATTCCAGAATAAATAAGAATGTTTCAACAATCAATAAACTATAAGGCTACAAAATGTCAAAATAATTTTCAAAAGTTGTTCAAAATACATCACAATATTCACAATAAATAACACAGCACGCACAGCAAAGATGAAAGTAGGAACGTGGAAAGTAAACAAACCGGGTCAGTCATTAGTTTTGGTAATAGGTTATTTAAATGAAACGAGCATGAATCACACAGATACTCATCTAATCTAAGTTACAAGTTAACATGTAATCTTAATCAAGTTGCTGCGCACCTTCGAGGATACTGATGTTCCTTGTCTGTTAGGGGAACATAAATAACCCCCATTAGGCTTTGTTGTTTATGTGATCCATCAGCTAGCTTGTCAATCTAGAATAATATTAATAATAATAATTTATTGTAGCTTGTAACCTATGTATCAATATAAGTAATAATTAGTAAATATGTAACAGTAACTTTCTTATGTATATTTACCTGCACTAACTCCTGGTTACCACCTTCCGGACCCACTGGGAGAACTAACCGTCCGCCTGGTTTTAGTTGGTCAATTAACTGCAGAATAATAAAGATTACTGAAAGGAACTTGTATTGTATCCGTAAGTAACACAGAACTCTGGAATTATTCTCTGAAAATTATTATAATTATTGTGATATAAGTCAAATAAGTTACAGGCTGTGGTATGGTTGGAGCAGCAGCCCCAACATGAATGGCATCGTACGGACCGTCCTCCGGGTAGCCCTTTCGTCCATCACCAACTAAATATTGCAATAAATTATTAATTGCTATATTATAGAAATGCAGGTGGAATAATAAAAATGCATATGGGTTTCTAAATCTAAGTAATAATCCATAGCCAAGTATACAATAACAAATAAAATAATGTTGTAATATTACAAACAAGACTTGCCAATTAATTTAAGTCTGCCGGATTCTAACAGCTCAGGCTTATCTTTTTTTACGTTCTCGATTGACTTTGTTACTAGTTCAGGTATATGCTCGATGCCCACAACCCGCCCTGTTGGTCCAACCTTTACAATATAAGAAGAAACAAACACATTACAATAATTTAAAAGTAGTAGAGATAATAAAATATCAACTTGAACTGTAAAACTGTACCATGTGAGCCATACAAACAGACAGGTATCCCGTTCCATGTCCTACGTCTAATGCCCGAGCTCCTTCTTTTAAGTGTTTATGTAAAACATCTAAAGCGTAAGCGTGCTGCAGTAATTAAATAACAAACAAAAACATATTAATAATTTGTTGTAAAAAGATTCAAGAAACTAAACTGCATGTTCAGAAACAGACACAAAAATTATATGATTTGTAATGCGTCATTTTATCGTTTTCGTTTATCAAATCAACGTACATAAACTACGGACGCCTTTAATAAATAATTAAGCAATACATGATTAAATTAGAAAAAAATATGTGAAATTAATATTATTTTGTACCATATGTGGGGCCGAAATAGTAGCAGAGAAACCAATTCCTAATAAATTCGGATAAATACGTATTATTATTAACATTATATTTAGATTTTAAGGGAATTTTCTGAGAAATCATATTTAAGCCAACGTATAACGTAAGTATTGTCTTATTGTCTTTATATAGGAAAAATGAAAATCAAGAATATCGTACCTTGAGGAGAGTCTTGATAGGGATTTATAGGAGCATAAAAACCTCTGTCCGTTAATCTCATAGCTTGCTCAACTCGACTATTTTGAATGATCTTATTCGCTAGAATATTTAACAAAGCCCTTTGCTTATCAACTAATTGAATTAGTCATTACAAACAACATTAAATGTTGATTTTACTATTAAATGTTGAATGCATCGTTTCATTCTGCAAACTCAGGCTAGGCAGTCAACAATTATTATCAATTATAGCACTAAAATATATGGCGATTTTTACCTTTCAAATTATTAACAAGGTCATCATTATCCTTTCCATGTGACCTCCAAGCCATGCCAGTATACAAATGGGCAAAGGTCGATGGGCAAGTTACAAGTGTTGAAAACAAAATAAAACTTCTTGGAAGTAGCATGTAACTTAACTAAATAAAAACCATGTAAGTACAAAAGAAAAGGGAGAAAACACAATTAATTGATTTTATCAAGTTGCTCTCTTGTTTAAAGTCTTCGACTGTAATTAATTATATAATTAAATAAATAACCAATTTATTAACATGAATAAATTATAAATTTTCAAACAATCTAACGATAGGTAATCGTAAAATCTTATCTTGACAATTCACACACCCCAACTTACGATTTAGTTAAGTCGCAAATAGAATCAACAAAGTCGTACATGCGAAATAATTTAGTGAAACAACTGAATTATTTAGTTTCTAAAGTTAATGACTGTAAATTCAATTAGAGTATCTGGATTTGTTAACAGCAGACAGCTGACAGCAATTCAAACTGAAAATTCAAAGAAAACCTTCTTGAAAAATATTCAGCTCCACACTCCAGAGCAGAGGAGTGTTGTCATTTTTGTTTACAATTCACAGTGCCACAAGTCACACGCAACGACACAACACACAATGATAGTGATAGGAGGTGATGTGATAGTGATAGATAATCTTCCACCTATTTCAAAATTGGCAGAAAACGCGAAGACGGCATATTATAGTTTGCTGATGCTTAAGAATTGTGAAGACGCCGGATCTGTTGTACAAAAACAATTTTTTAACATGGTCAAGTAAGTAATTAATGTCAGTATTTTATTGTCATTTCAATGTAGTATACGTCAATTTTAGTGACATTTATTATATGGATTTGGATTAAGCTAATGCTAGCAATAATTTTGAATAATAGATGAATTGCGACAAGTTCGGATTTTTCCAATGCTTATATTTATATCTATATTTAAATGAAGCATGTAAGTACTTAGTACGGAATTTCAATTTTGTAAAAATACCCAGTAATGAATTTTAGTTGGTAGACCTTTCATTTAACATTTTCGGAATGTATTTATTTTGCATTGCCATTTAAAATACCCGATCTGGGCTAAGATGCTGGCCCGGCGGAACGTGTTGGCCGGCCCTGGTGAAAATCAATGTTTACGGGCCCCTTGTAAGGCTGGGGGAACGTGTAGCCCGGCCCTGGAGCATTGCACAACCTGTCCCGCTAAGATGTCATGATAAATGATAATGAATCCACCTTTTTAATCCTTTGCTAATGATGTAAAAGTGAGATGAACATGAATCAGAAGGAAAGAAATTACGTATAATGCTTAAGGATAGAAGCATGTGCACACCGAAGTTAATAAACCTGATTAACCCACACTATACAGCACAATGTTATTTGTGGTTCTTTAATCAAAGTTTTATTTCATCTATTTCAAAAATATAACAATTTGAGGACAGTCGACTTAGCACATGACTTAGAATAGCAAAGAATGGACAACGATAAGTTTTATTCCATAAAATATTACAAATACTAATTTAGACTTTTGAACGACTCTAAACTCAGCACTGGACGTAACTTGTAGTATTCTTCTTGACATTAGTTTGTCGTTCTAATACAACACCTCAGCTGAGATGGATATTTCACCGCCACACTTCATTACCACTCGCAGGGTGACTCTGTAAATTAAGTAAAAAACAAATAATAAAAATTATATATTTTATTTCAAAATTATAATAAATACTGTAGATAAGAATCTACTAAAAGAACATGAACTGTTTCACCGGTACACTGAGACAATATCAATTGTTAAAAAAGTCTCAAATCAATCAGTGAATTTAATTTTCCACACCAATAGAACACTAACAATCAATTTAATAAATGAATTCAGCTGCCTGGTTGTGGACTGACTACATTAAGTTTAGAAGTTTAGGTTGGTAATACACATACCTGAAGTCAGTAAATAGCGTCTTCAAAACTTGCGAGACACATTTTATAACACACAAACACAAATTATCGTGAAAGACTCAGAGCGGCTTATCAGAACCACGACTCGACCCATTAGCCAAGCATAAAGGCACACATGCTAAAAACCTGTAAACAAATCCAGACAATTAATAACAAATAATGGGTCACAAGTGCACATCATTGCACAACTAATAAAATATCCTGATTTTGCTAAGTCGAGTTTCTGTTGGTGAATCATAGGTTCCGACTACCCATGGAAAAATCGGTAGTAAGCATAGCGAAGTCACCTTACTTTAATTTTACAGCCATAAACGCCAATACACGCACATGATCAAACATTATTGGAGCTGGGACTGTGTTGGATTTATTACATTTTTACTATAAAGCTCATCGTTAGTACAATATTTTGTCGAATTCATTGCTTACTGTTAAAAATCTTGTTTTGTTAGAAATTCTTCATTATTCTGGAAGCGGAATGGAACCCAGTTGGAATACAACTACGCGCGTCATGGATGTTCCCAAATCGCGAAAGACGCTATAAACGTTGCATAAACAGAAACATCCGATTAGGTTATTATAATTCACAATTAAAGTTCATAAAATTTTCACTGAAATGATTATTGATAAAGCTCAGACCGATAACTAATGATTACATTTTGTTTTTTAAAAGGTGTCCTAAGTTAGTCATCATAGCTAGGTAATACTAGTTATTTATACAACAGAAGTTTAAGATGTGATTATATATTGAGCAAAATTGCTTACCTATATTATCATTCACCTCAATTCCACGAGGTAATAATGTGGATGGTAGAAGCTACATGAATGGCCATAGGCAAACACAGCCAAATTCTAGATGGGAGATAAAAAAAAATTGGTTAAAGAACGAAAAAAGAGATCAAAACATTCAATATTGGCAATTTTAATTGCGACTTCGAGTGTTATGTAAATGTAGGTGATTCATAGGTTCCAACTACCCATGCTAACCGATAGTTGAAGTAGCGAAGTCACCTTAGTTTAATTTTACAGCCATAAACGCCAATACACGCACAAGATCAAACATTATTGGAGCTGGGACTGTCAACAACTAGATTAGTAAATACTTGCCATTACTATAGGTATACGACAGGGAATTTATTTTACTCACCAATTGCATTTTATTTATTGCAAACATCTTGACCCACAGCCAACTTTAATTTTCTGTATAAACCGAGCCAAGTGGAATCTACCTACAGAAAGCAAACAACAAAATACCGCTATAATATACTAACTTGATATGAATTTTTACTTTAAAATAATATGTTTCTTTGTAGATTCTTTTAAATAAATCAGATAGAACAATATGGTATGTTCATTAGTTTTTCATAACTCTGGCCAGTGTTTTCATCATGGTAATTATAAAAATTCCACACAGATTGATACTAGTCGTAATAATCTACATAATGGAGTACTTACACAGTCAGCAGTCAGTACGTTTTCGGCGAATTCTTTTCATCTTGTATTGCCTAAAAGCAATATTTTACGAGGTGCAGGAAGACCGCTTCGAACAAATACGTATAACCATCTGTATAATGAAAAAAATGAATACTTTGGTAATCTGGTAAGACCACATAAAACTATAAATTAACGAATACGGGTTTATTTTTTTGTAGGTAACTCATAGTTTCGAACTAGCACAAATTAGGTAGTCGAAGTGTAGCAAAGTCACACTTAATGGTTTCATTTTACAGCCACGAGCCTTGATTGCCAACATGTGCACAGGGTCAGGCACGTTTGGAATTCGGACTGTAACCTGGCTACTCGCTTCAAAACCTACCTCACGCCCTACAGTCAACAGTACTTTCAATGTTGATTATAAAGCCTATTTGAAATTAATAGTATAAAATGTCAATAAAAATTTGAAAATTGTAACTTACTGCTGTTATTTTTTATTTTCACACACAAGTGACGTACGAGCATGTTTTATACTTCAAGCATCGCCTCCCCCTCCAGACAAAACTATTCTCTTTCATTTTCAGACCTTTACTTCTGTATCGCCTTCCACCCACCACCTTCGATAAAACCTGTAAGAATGAATCAAAACTACAACTTCAAAAAAAAATCTTGAAAATTAAAAAAATCTATTTTATATCATTAATACAAATCCCAATCAAGCTCAGACCGATAACTAGTGATTACATTTTTTATTTAAAAGGTGTCCTAAGGTAGTCATCATGGATTGATTGAAAATTTAATATCTAAATGGCTGAAATAGTTTTTAAGTCCATATATAAAAAATAAGACTGAGCACTATGAATGTTAGATGGAAATAAATACAATCGCCTTCTATACACTTAGCTAAATGCTAAATATTAAAATCAAGTTCTAGGAGCTTTTCAACTGGAAATACGAAGTGCCAGAAGATACTAACTAAACCGGGACGGCGTGGCCGGACCGCATGGCACGCCACGCCATGCTGCTCTCCATTACTTCACATAAAGCGTACATACTACGTACACTTAATTCGAAATGGCGTGGAAATAATGAGCAAAATTGTAAAATACGAAACCTCCCGAAAAAAATTAGGCTGTCTGCTATTATTACAGCTTATGATACTATTATGAAAAATACAAAAGCCACAAGACAGGTAAAGTAGATCGAAATTTTGAAAATTATAAATTGAAGCTATATACTACACTGTAATTAAGTACAATCTAGAAATTCTCTTTTCTTACCATTTAGTTTCTAGTAAACCCAGTACAATCTCCCACACACGCAGCCAGGCAACGAATGAGGAGAGAAACGCGTTGTCTTCAGTATTGTTAACTTCACTTTAGGGCCGGGCATAAATGGCGCTATCCACGTTGAGGGGTGGTCACTTTAAAAAACAACACCGCATGCTAAAGATAGCTGTTTACGCAATGCGTAAGAGGCTGACAAGTTTGGTGGGTGGGTTCAAACATTTGGTAAATTTGGGAGACATCATTTGCGTCCGTCCCCTAGGTTAAATCTCAGATCGAAGGCGAAAGGGGACCTAAACCCGTCCCACAATTTTAGATACTTCACAATTGGGGCAACGCGTAAATGGTCACCACATGAGTCATTTTTGGATATTGCATAATGGTGCCATCCACCCATACTATTAAATTTTTTGACTAAATATTCTTGCCCTAAAACCCACCTTAGTAGATGGCGCATGCACACCTGTTTAAGATGACACCAGCTTTCTATTCTTTTTTCAAATATCAAAAGTGATGAAGTGAATTTATTAATAGTTAATAATTTGAAAATTACGAAAATGAAAATATCCTTTTTGCGTCCAGATTGAGATTGAGAATTAAGATTCCCTCGCCTCGACCAGCTCGACCCTACCGATTAATACTATGCTACTTATGTAAGTTTGTGCTCTCATTAGCTCCCCACTTCCGAATCGGGAGTCCCCGGTCCCGATAGTCAAATTGCTTAAAATATTATTGGACCCACCCATGGACAAAATATTACCATGCGTATGAACATATGAACATATCCGCATTATGGAATTACTCACTGTAGAAAGAAAGGCACAATAAATAAGAATGATTGTATTTGATCAAATATCGGAATATCATTTATTGCAGTAGTACTTATAGTATGATGGCAATCATACACGATACACAATTATAAACACTGAACAGGAACATGAAAATTACATTACATAATGCATGTAATTCTGTACAGTTTAAATTACTGAATGTAATTAGTAATTAAAAAATGAAACTACATAAATACCATAATACCACACTTTATTTAGGTATGCATGGTTACTAGCTAACTATCTGCCATATATCAAGGGATACGGCATAATAAGTAAGTATACATAAAATATTAAATAGCATGCAATTTATTTCCGACTCCGACACGTCATCGTTGTGGTCTTGTCTTGAGTCTTGTATGAGCAGTATGAATACATATGTTAAAAAGGTCTACAATCACCCTGTGAATAATTATACTAATACTGGTTAACTTATAGTACAACTTAATACTGAAAATAAACTTTTAATATGCTAGGGTATAAGTAGGTATGAACTTCTGACTCATTTCGTAAACAATTATTTTAAGTGTATTATACAAAGTACTTTTCAAAACAAATAGATAGCTAATTATCTACCATTACACAACAATACAGGAGAAATGTCCAAGTTCTTATTACAAAATAATTAATCATCTTATTGTATTACTGGTGATGCATATGTATATTGAAGAGCTGGAAATATTTATCGAGCTGAACCCGAGTATGTGGAGAATGCCGCAGCCGAATCACCTCCTCAAAGTCTGCAAAGAGATATTTCAACACGATTTATGGCATATCTTCATTTAATATACAGGTTTCTAATAGTACGCGGGTCTTGCGTAGGCCTCGTTCCCCCGCGTACTACCCGGTATAGGACTGTATGTACTTAAAAGTACGGGATTCTGTAATCATACGCGGGTCTGAGAGGTCCAAGTTTAAACAGTACGCGGGGCGTACTATTAGATATATATTTAGTGGATTACAAAATAAAATTATTAACTAGATATAATATAATAATAGCATTAATAATAGCATATAATTAAAATGCATTAGATGACAAAGTAAATCAAAAGGGCATACAAACCTTGTGTAGCATTCCTTTGGTGGTTGCCTCGGCCATTTTGATCCCACTTGTTCCTCCGTGCTTGTCAGGGGAACATACATGACCCCCATTAAATTCTTCTGAGTGATGGATCCGTCTGGGAGTTTGTCAATCTAATAAGCAACAGAATTTAGTAGCTCATTTAGTTATGTCCCACTTCTACATTTTTAAGCATTTGCGATAATTTTACTATTACAATTATAAGACCTACATACTACGACAAACAAAAATCATTCATGATTTTAATTTTAATCTATAGGACCCAGCTGCTTACTTGCACAAATTCCTGGTAAGCAGTCCTACCCATCGGAAAAACCATTCTTCCACCAGGTTTCAGTTGATCGATCAACTGTAGAAAAATATAAATCAAAATCTGTGTTTTAAAGTTTTTTTCCCAAATTGAATGTTTAGATGGAATATACTATGTAGTCTCAAAAGCTTACGCAATGCGGCATATCTTCCGTGGCAGCTCCAATATGAATGGCATCATAAGGCCCTTCATTCATCCAACCACGTCGACCGTCAGCGACTAAAATTATCAAGATTTTCGCCCAGATTTAGTTACAGATCGAAACACACTTCACTTTTTGTTTCTTGGTATTATTCAAATAATCAGAAAAACTCAATTCCTTTTACTACGTTTTTAATAATTATAGCGAAACGACTTACCAATAAACTTCACTCTTTTCTGTGTCAAAAAGTCTTTCCGGTCTTTACTCACATTCTCAATGGACTGATGAACCAGCTCAGGAATGTGCTCAATGCCAACAACAAGACCTGTTTTTCCAACCTTGTCAAATAAAAATAGTAATTACCAGTATAACTTTAAGCCAAAATGCCACGCAAACATTTTATTTTCATACAATCACCAAATACATCTGAAAATATGGGTAGGATCATGTAGCTTACGCAATATACCTATATATAATTTGAAGCTTACCATATGAGCCATACAAGCTGTCAAATACCCAGAACCAGATCCAATGTCCAAAGCCCTTGCTCCTTCCTTTAACTTAGGTCCCAGAATTTCCAATGCATAGGCATGCTGTAAAATTTGAAATAAAAACATAATTATTACACATCCACGACAGGTTTTTATGTTATGAATAACCACAGCCATGCAACTCAGCGTCTGATGTAGGTAGTTACAAATATAATATGTAATAAAATAACATGTACATACTTGAGTTAACAATAGACAATTCGACAAATCTGAATCTCTGCACTGTAAAAATAGATAATATTAATTTCATTATGAAGGCATCTTCGGCTTATTGTAGCAATTCAGGGATTATAATAAAGTCGAACTCCCCAAAATATTTGTGTACTATTTCAACCTAGTTTTGTATTTTGGGAGCAGTTGCTCAGTCTAAATAATACCATATTAATTTAATAGCATTTAGGTCGAGCAATTGCGCTCGAAGTACAACACTACCACAACCTTGCTTCAAAACAATTTTGTGTTGAAACCTTTATCCTTTACTACAGGGAAAAGAGCTCCGAAGATGACTTCAATTAAGTTAATTTAAATAAATATTTATGGTCACATGTTGTATGGGCTGAGGCCAAATCGACTTAATGAATAAATTATTATTACATTTAGGGTCACAAAGTACTTACCATGTGTGGAGCAGAAATAGTGGCGGAATAACCAATCGCTGAAAATATGAAAAAATCCAACATGCACAATATTAATCGTAATTTGTAACACTGTAGCTGTTATTTAAGTTGCTCACATTTATTGTTTGTACTTTTTAAGTAGTGTACGTAATTACTTATGGGGTGATCTATATATAGATCATAGAGAGATGTATACATTTTAAACTTACATTGAGGAGCATCCTGATAGGGACTTCTTGGAGAGTAGTAACGTCTGTCAGTTAACAGCATAGCCATTTCAACCTGACTACTCCTGATAATTCCCTGAGCTAAAAACAATGTTCAATATATTTATGTATCACTGAGTACTGAGGGAAAACTGGGTCTAATTTCTGAGCCAAAAGAAAAAAAACAACATTTGGAGTTTCACTGACAAATAATAAATAATAATTAATATACACGATATAATCACAACGAACAAAAACAAACGCTAACATGGTCTGATGCCTCCCACGCCCACAATCAATAATAAATAATTAATTAATCCAATCTAAAAATTCCATGTTAAATTGAATTTTAATTTAATTGCAATTATTTGACACGAACCTTTTAAAATTCTTACCAAATCCGAGTTACTCAACCCCTGGGAGCGATACGCCATGATCAACGCTATAGTATTGTATGTTTTCCGCGATGGACCAAGAAACTGAGGAATATGAATGGCGTTAAAAAGGTGTCCAAGAGAAACCCAACCCTTTAAGTTTAAAATTTTTGAAAAAAAAATTTGTCAGTATAATAAAAATAATTACTGTAGTATGTAACAGGGCAGACTTGCCTGGGCAGTGAGGGTAGAGTATTTAAAAAAAAAGTATTTACCTTTTACTTTTACAGTTTCAACAAGAACAAGAATCCTAAACTCACTTCCACCTTTCTTGTGAAAAAATTGCGTAGTGTCAGTAAGATCGTGAATGCGCCAATGAATACTCCCACTCCCGTATATCATTCAGTTCGAACTGCGACTCAAAAATACCCGGGGATTGAACTCAGAGGGGAAATTACGCAGTGCGTACACAGTAGAATTAGTAGAATAATACCGAAACATAACACGCACTTTCAACGTTCTAGGTCTTTACATTTTACGCACTTATTTTCATCTGTCATTCTCACATGGTAGTTTGAAACTCGCATACTTTTCCCTTTGGATTGGAGGCTTGTGATAGACGGCGCTCTCAAGTCAATTTTTAAGCAGTTATTAAGTTTTGCATTTTTTTTACAAAAATACAAATTCAAACCATTTTAAAATTGCCACATTTCTGTATAAGTATAATAGTGCTTCGAATTGAAGTTAGGTAATTAAACCGTAGTCAATTATTATCAATTAGCATTTTAAGAAAAAACAAATTTTGTAATAATGTACTACATTAAACGTACATATATGCTACCTCCTTAACACAAGGAGGCATATACTGCATTTTTGTGTAAGTACAGACAATAGGTTGGTACTAGTAATAGTACATACACTATTTTGAATCTAATCAAGAAAGTCATGACATACCAAGGTTGGACATCCTTATAATAACATAATAAATATAACTACTTTTAAATATGCTTTGGCATTGTATTTTCCATTTTTGTTGTTTGTGTTTTTATATAGCAGGAATAAATTGTAGGTACGAAAAAAAGTTGAAGTATAACCTATACTAAAAATGACACCTTCTACTCTCCTGACATTCTGACATAATAATTCTCCATGTGATTCTGTTGTGATAAGAATTTGTAAATTTTTGACCGTGTGAAGAAGAATGCCATTATACAAGTTGTAGCTCATAAGTATTTACATAAAATTATACAAGTCCTTAGTCCCCATCCTCATCTCCTTCATTTTTTAAGCGTTTTCAAGTAGTTTTCGTATATTTTATACCACCACCACCACCACCTTATAAGAAATTTCTTCGTCATAGCCTATGTATATCAAGTTTCAAAACACAAAATATATTACGTCTACTAAAAATTTGAAAAAGCGTTCTATATTTATTAAAAATAACCATACAATACTATTGGAGAAACAGTCATTTTAACAAGCTGCACTTTCCACTATGCACCTGAAGTTTGTGCAGCCCTATATAGCTTTTACAGTTCTTGCCAGATTTGGAAGAAATTCGATTTTTTTTTAATTCTTAGACCGTTTTCTAAAAAATTAATTCAGGATTTAAAAAAATTCAAACACAAACAAAAATACTTATTTTTGAGGTCCAATTTTTAAAGTGATTTTTCTGAATAGTTCTTTTGGAAATCTGAGTGTGTCATGTGGCGTCATTCCCTTGTAAGTTAATATGCAAAAGATATGGAATAATACACTTTGCATGTTTTAAAAACTGTATCTTGTCTCAATGAAATTGTTTTTTGACACTGTACCGATCCGGTATCGTTCTCGTTGAAGCTGAAACGTTGAAATGATTTTGCCACTTTGTTGATAATACAAATTCATTGGAATGGAAATAATTTCAGGAAAAATTGAGATATGAATGATGCAAACTCTTGACTCTCGCTGTACACTTGATTTGGCTTTTAGAATGAAATAATGACACGGCTATATTATGATGCTATATGCTTATGGTATATGAAATGATGAAGATCCTGGTTGATGTTTTGCATGGATTAGATTTGACCATGTAAGTACATTGTGCATAATATATATCATAGATTTACTCCGCGCAATAAGTTACTGTTGTGTGTGAGGATCCATTGACTAAAATCAGGTTTAGTCGGTTTTTCCTTCGTCTTTACAGTCTTTCCTCTCATTCAACATGATCTATGTAGCTATGGGTACTTACTTACCTTGTCAAAAAGGCAAAAGCCAAAGCGAAAAAGCTAATATCCAAAAGCTATGCACAAATCTCTCTGCCTCACTTGCTCCGAACATCTTTTCGATTATATAAAAATTTAATATCACCAATTACGCACTTTTCCATGTACGCATAACGATAGAAATGGGATTGTAAGTACAATTCATTGTCAGATTTGAGGTAATCATGCGAATATAAAATTTATTGTGTGATTAAGATTATGATTACAAATGACAGTCGGAATTCTTGTACAATTACACAAGAGGCGTGATTAGACATGAGACATTTAGCCATTTCCAAGTTTTCAACCTCAAGAATGTGTGTGATATGTGATACCATAGGCAAATTCAAATTCAAATATCTTCCTTTCTTGTTGTCAGGCAGTGACTTTGGATTTTGGATTTTTTTGGATTTAATAAAGATATAGGTACGTAGGTATATGCATTAAAAATGTATTCTCCAAACATCTTGATTCTGACATACTGGTCTTTTAAGCTGTAATAAAATTATCATTAAAATATAAATAATCATGGCTTCTGGCATGGTATGTCATATAGATAATTTTTATAAGCAAAGCCAACACACAAAAATTCCCTAAAAAAAAAATTAAATACCTCTTGCAGGTGCAAGCAATGCTATTGCTGCAAAATGCATTAAATTATATTATTTTCATAATTTTTACAAATTTTGAAATGTTTCTGTCTTTTTTAAAAAGTAGTCCAGCAAGATGTGCATAGCTTTTTTTTTTGATGAATGTTATTCAAGAAAAAAACACATTTCCTCGCAAACTCATCCGCGCGCATGATTTACTCTTCTTTATATTTTAAAGATTCGGATGGGATGATTTACACTTTTGTAAAACATGTGCCTACATTCCTCCTATACACATTGTTTGTACATAGAACGTTTTAGCTCCTTTTAAGTTTGACATTTGAAAAGTTGCACATACTTAAACGTGTGTATGGTATATTTTACAATTTAATATTTGATCACATATTTTTCACCTTCAAACGAACTAAGGATAACGATAACAATAACAATATCGGCTATACCTATACGTCTCTAAAATGTACATTAAAAACTGAGAATGAGCTTATTAAGGCCAAGAATTAAGGTAACATTATCTGAAAGTATCTGAGTGAGAAGAATTTATTCCCTGACGCACCTTCATACTACACATTATGCTCCGTCTCCGCATCTCCACATAATAATCTTATGGACATGGCAGAGAGTAAAAAGAGCTGGAAGCTGTACTTTTATGGGTTGAGAGAAGAAAAGCAAACCATTAACCTATGGCAGGAATTCCATTCTATGAAAATGAAAAATTGCATAATGTAAAATATGTAGAA
This sequence comes from Dicyrtomina saundersi, assembly GCA_034695245.1. Taxonomy (NCBI): domain Eukaryota; kingdom Metazoa; phylum Arthropoda; class Collembola; order Symphypleona; family Dicyrtomidae; genus Dicyrtomina; species Dicyrtomina saundersi. Next base: position 21 of record JAQFZE010001068.1, on the reverse strand, counting down.
TATTATTATTATGCTGAACTA
>JAQFZE010001067.1:0-20089 GCA_034695245.1 Dicyrtomina saundersi | reverse complement strand
TGATTCGCAAGTCATCGGTTGACGCTGCTCCACATTCACTATTTCTCTCCTCCGGTGTCTGATGCTGCCGTGTTTCCCTTTCACTCCCAATCCTCTTCCTATTCCCACTGCCTATAGCACGGACCAGAAGCATGTCTAAATTGGAATGACTTACCATGGGAGCTTGCAACTATTACGTCATACGATATTTCTCAAATTTTACCCCACCCCCCTCAATATCATACGAATCCGTATGTACATGATTAATATAAGGGATGGAGCGTCATTTTTTCCAGACCCAACCCCCCCTAAACTCTATGACGTAATAGTTGCAAGGCCCCGTAGTACTGACTCACTGGCTATAGTGATAGTGAGTATATACTGGAAGGCTGACAAACAAAAACTGATGTGATGTGGTGATGTCTTCAGGAATAAGATTATACATGTTGCGTCGATCTTCTTCGTGGTTTGCTATGGTGCTCAATGTACAATGAAGGAAGTCGAAACGTGTAGAGTGTAGTATAGTGTGTACTACTGTGTACTTAAAAACACCAGTCACGAGCAGAACACCAGTAGCACAAAAATCTAGCAATGTAAAGTAGATCTTGGTATTCGCGGTATCGCGTTAGCGCTATATCCTCCTTAAGTTTTCACTTTTTTATTTTTTATTATTATTGATTGTCGTTTCCAAATTTTTTCCACTGTGTCAGTTTGTTGTGTTCAGTTGCTCAGTTATATTATATTGTGTATGTATTTCGACAGTCAATATTCTAATTATTGAAGGTGCGCTTGTGCGCTATTTCATATTTACCATTGTGTAATACTCGTGTTTTGTACGAGAAAATTCTTGTTATTCATATTTCATATTTGTCGTTTTGCTCTTCATGAACAATATATCTTGACCTTGGCTTTCCGCTTATGATTGATTCTGCTAAAAGAAGCTCTATTTAACAGTTGGTTTTAATTGTGAGGCTTAGTAAAGTATCAACTGGTGAGTTATCCGGCATGTGTCCTAAACCTCATTACCTCATTGGCCTTAATAAAGGATCTTGCTTTCAGATTTAACCATTTTTAAAGCTGAACGCAAGAACCCTACCTTAAGAATAACAGTTAATGTTATTTTTTCTCGTGAAATCGATGTCTAACCGTTAGCTCAGTCAGTGTACCAACAACATACATCATGATTGTTGATTGTGTATTTTTTATATTGCAGACATATCACGGAACATAGGAACGTTAAAAATAGAAACTACGAAGGACCACACACTAGGCACACCATAAGAGAAGGGAGGCTAAAATTCAACGCTGTCACTGCTGGAAATTGCGGCACATTGCGTTTAACATTGTTGATTGCCAACGAGGAATTTCGAGGTTGCATCAGGTGAGAAGTGAGACAGGCAGGTTGGAGGTAGAAGTATAGGAGAGGCTAATGGAATTAATTCAATTTTTAAATGACGTAAATTCGGCAGTAGGCTAGGCTGTATTAATTAAAATAGCTACGTATTTCTTATTTGTCCCTGTTAACTGTTTGCTGTGTATGTAAATGTTCTAAATAATTATGATAATAATTACTGCATCGGGCTATGTATCCAAATAATTAATTGGTCGCTTATGTCTCTGCATGTTGTATTTTATTACTAAGTAATAACATTTCAATTATGTAAATTACAAAAGCCTCAGTGGGCAGTAGTATATTATGCAGGATATCAAGGATATTAAGGATTTCCAGACTTGATTATTTTTGCTGTTTTAATGACCATAGGAAGAATGATATTAACATCGGAAACCCTGGCGATGCCAGAAGAAGGATGTGAGAAGAACGGAGGATGTGATGAATCCATTGTACAGCTGAATAAAGAGGTAACTCTTAAAGATGACGACTGCTCTGCAAGCTCAAACGAAAATCTTCTAGATGTTTTAAAAGCTCCTGAATGCGTAGAAGAAAGTTCTGCTACTGGCTGTGAGTCTGTGGAAAACATTAATTCAAAGGTACAGGACCAAGGCATGATAATTGACACGTTTGTTTCTTCACCGATTGACAATATTTCGGGTAAGTTTTTTCATTTTTAAGTCTGTTAGTCCATAGAAAGTGCAGATATACTTAAAGTCAGTGTGCAGTATTTTTATATTAAAGTTATTTTCCAATTCCTATCTAGATTCTGCTGATAAAGTTGTGAATATGAAAGGACTTCCTATCATTGAAAATATTCTGGAGACCAAGCTTCCCGTAGACACAGTTATATCGTGTAGTGATGGAAAAATTGGCGCGCACCGTATTGTTCTGGCTGCTATTTCGCCGTTCTTGTGTTCCCTGTTTGACGACCAGGTACGACGGGAGTTTTTAGTCCGCGCATACGGCCATTATTCCTATTGGTAGCGGTTATTACGACTAGTATTATTAAAAATCATCTCTGTGAAAAAGATTAATCGATTCAGACAACATTATTATCAGTAGTTCAAAGTCTTGAAGAGCTAAATAGACTAAATACCTACCTTCACTTCTTCCCTTCATAGGGAACACTATTATACACCTTAGTTGCCATTAGTATAGTTTTGTAGTTACCAGTAGGAAGAGGTGGAGTAATGGTGGCCCGTCTTCCAATAGTGGCCAGCTGATGATTAAATTCGTATTGGGAGAAAACTTTTGAAACTCAAAATTGCAGAATCAGTAGATTGAAAGTCTAACTTTACAAACAAAACTACATTCTTGTTACACATTCACTCGTTTCAGATGTATACAGCCTGTGGGGTGGCCACCATTGCCCCTCATTACCCCTCTCCCTATATGTTAATCTTAGCCTTATTAGTGCTCAATTTAATTTAATATTACTTTTCTTATCTTACCTCTGCATCTTCTCCTGGTCGGTCTTAAAGAATTAATAATAAATAATTATGCAAGCAATTGTTTTGATGTGTGTAATTTATCTGTTCAAGAAACTGTGTGAGGTGGCTGTGTTGATTCTGCCCGACATAAAGAAACACACTATGGAAACTTTGTTACACCTTGCGTACACAGGAAAGATGGTATTTTCACCACATCGAGAGCAGGAGATATATTCAGCCGTAGAATGCCTTAGGTTTGGCGAAAGGGCAACGCTAGATATGACAATTGTGACGTTGAAAACTCCAGAACCCGATAGATTGGTAGTTGCAGGCTCATCCAGATCATCAAATGCATACTATGGTAAACAAGGTGCTTTTTTTATACGTCGTGTTGCAGCAGCTTGGTATGTTCTGCAGTTAAAATAATTTAATCTTTTGTGTTTTTAATAATTGCATCAGGTGGTCAGTCATCATACGGTACTACCTCAGCTGGGGCTGCGAAAGAACCAGTCGCCACAGAAAATCAGTTTTCTACTCCACTGGGAAGTACAAATATGAGAAAAAGAAGACTGAGTGACTCTTTTGAAGGGCGAAGTGGAAAAAGGTCAGTGAAGAACAAGAAACGAAAATTTGACAAGGATGGTAAGCAGGTGCAAGTAGCATTCAGATCTGGAGCTCCTATCGGGAAAGAAGGAGCTAGAAAGCAGAGGAAGAAGGAGCAGAAAAGGATTGTGAGAGACGGAAGTTGCATTATTCATCCTCCTCGTCTTATTTCTGACCCTGAAACACACACGATTACATTAAACCCGAGACAAATGCCATTTACTTCTGTTCGTTTACGCCAGCTCACAGATTTTGTTTGCATTGAATTTCATCCTAAAACACAACCAGAGTGGATTGCCAGACAAGAAGAAACAGAAGAGAATAAAGCTGATGACTCAATATCCGAAAATATTAGCAGCAGCCAACCCCCTACATCCGAAACAGATAACATCGATAACATCAGTGTCTCTAGCAACACAGAAAAAGAAACTGTAGAAGATGATAATATGCCGATCGATTTTTCAAATAATGAAACGCAGATAATTGCTCCCGAGCTTGAGCACGTTTCTGAAAGTGATAACATTGTTAACCACAGTTTGGCTGGAGAAACTGAAGACACTGAATCGGGTTTTGCAGACAATGAACATGAGATGACGGAAGCGCTACACGTCTTCACGGATGGTGAGCGGAAGTCGGAGGAGAAAATCCAAGAACAGTCTTCTCCAAGAAGTATGACATGCAGTGACTCCGACAGAATGGACTTGAATGAAGAAAAGGGAAACGCTGAAATTGAATCTGATAAGACTGTTGAAGACATCTAAAAGGGACTTGCGAACTCTTACTAACAGCCTTTGCCTTCATTAGAACTTTTTTAATGTTTCCCTCTATACTTTTGTTGAATATAATATTATTGACTTTATTATCACAGTTAGAGCCTGAACACCGTGTTTGTGCTTCATAGAATCAAGTCAACAAAATGAACTTTGTAAATACAATAATTTAGCGCGTCAACTTTGTTGATTGACTATAGTTAATATAATCACCCTCTTTACGCTCCTAGTAAGGTTTTGTACCTTTTATATTTTATGGATAAAATAAAAATGTGTGTAAGTATATTATAGTTGAGAATATAGGCTCTGAGCAAAGCAAAGAGAGTCCCTTGCTCCTACCACGCTGTTAATTGTAATATTGTTATTTTTGAATCAAATGAAACGAAGTGGCTGTATTTATATGCTATATAACTATTATTATGTTTAGAAATTGATGTTTCCGACTGTCAGTGACTGCCATTTACCTATTTAAATAATGAAGACTAAGGGATTTATATTGTTGACAAATAATATTTACGGAATCAATGGCATTGCTATTGTTAATGTTAGTTATTGTACTGTCATAAAAAGAGTAGTAAATCTTATTCTTAAATTGTGGATCTCTGTAATCGTGTATTCTCCCGTCGTGGCGGAATAAAAAAATGATGAATATAAACCCAGCACCCAGCTGCGAACCCGTTTACGATTTACCCTATTATAATAGTGATGAATAATTTATTCATTTTGTAGATTTGACCCCTACTTATATACTTATACCATATACTTACATATTATTATCGTTTATTGTCAAAAAACGGGATGATGTTTATTACCATCAAATTAGTTTGGAGTGTTCTTTTCAGTTTGGGTTCGTTTGGGGCTCGTTTAAATGCAGTGGTTCCATTTCATTTCATATAAATGTAATATAATGGTGTGAGGGCCATAAAGATGTGCGAATGTGGCCGTGGCGTGGTATATTCGCCCAATATTCTTCTGGTTGAATAAAAGAAAAATATTTTTCGCGCGCCCGAATTGAATTTACGGAAAGATTTATATTTCGACGCATGCGGATTTTGTTGGTGTTAGTCGTGACGTTCAGATGTTCATCTGTTCATCGCCGTGGAGATGTTCTTTTCGGCCTGGAAACTTCTAGAAGCAGCGACAAACTTTCGACTATCGGTACATACTTCGATTCTTTCGTTCTGCTCGTAATTGTGCTGTCTGGTGTGGAATATTTCTGTGCAATTTCTACCATAATCATCCATGTTTAGTTGAATCGAAATCGAATCCTTGTCTGCACTTTTATTCCTTCATCAGAGCTAGTACTTGTGCAGTGCTTCCGATCATTTTCTGTCGGTGAATCAGACGTGAAAAGTAAACCGAAAGCGAGGAAAAGGATTGAATAATTTTAGTTGGGCTTTCAATTAAATATTGCAAATCACTGCTGAGTTGTTTAGCAATCCGCTGTATTACTTTTTATTCAACTCTCGCCTACCCACTATCCACGATCTAAGTTTAAAAGTCATTAGTGTACTTGAAGTACTTCTCTTCTACTTCTACCTCTACGATTTACTCATTTGAATTGAAAGTGCTTTTTCGAAGTCGTCCAAATTTTTATTTAGAAATTGTTGAGTCTGTCGTTCATATTATTTAACTTTTCATCCCTCCTTGTATTCAACCAACGCTATTGACTTAGCAGGATCTCAATAATTAATTACTGATAACGAACGTTTTTTGAACCATTTTCACACGTAAGTTCCATCATTTTAGATTTATCAGTTACTTGTATATAAGTGATAAGAAACAGGAACACTCAAAAAGTTGTATTAAATTATTCATCATTAAATAAATTTTGAAAAATACAATTTTATTGAGCTAGCATGACTAAAGCGCTTGAAACCAGTGTATCTTATTCCATATTCCTACACAGTGCAGTGCTGGTCATTAGATGTTAGTCATACATCATGAGACATAATTGCCACTACACACTAGTTAATGGGTTATAGTGCATTTCCTTTATTATTTATATAACCTCATGGTGGATGTTGGGTTGAAGGTTGAGGTGGGGATGGACAGTGGACTGGAGGAAGTTTGGTGACTTTCAACTTTTACTTTTGACTTTGCACAATTGATAATCCACAATTGCACAATGACCTGTATTGTGTATCGTGTATGCAATAATAATGTATTCAACATTGAGATTGTTGCTATGACTAACTATTCACTCTACTCTTGAACTTCGAACCTGAAATATTTCTAGTATATTTGCTATTTCTATTGATTAGGCCAATGTTGTATTCTACTCGATTGCGCAACGGTTACCCTTGTTTCATTGGAGTTGTAGGTTGTGGTGGGGATTGGCCACTAGTTGTAGTGCTAAAAAAGGATGTGTGCAAAATTCTGAACGAAAATATTTTTGTGTGCATAGGATGCAGATTTTTGTGAAGACACTGACCGGCAAGACTATAACCCTTGAGGTTGAGCCATCTGATACAATCGATAATGTCAAGGCCAAAATTCAGGATAAAGGTATTTTATTGTTTTGTGATGCCCCTCTGTACATTAATTTTCCCCATATTTCTCTAGAATTACAATGCGATGTATTCATGAAAGGTTATATTGTTCTATGATCCTGCCATTGCGTAATAATTAAGTTGCGGTCTTTTGATTTTTAGAGGGAATTCCTCCAGACCAGCAGCGTCTAATTTTTGCAGGCAAACAATTGGAAGATGGTCGTACTCTCTCGGACTACAATATTCAAAAGGAGTCAACACTACATCTCGTTCTTCGTCTTCGAGGAGGGATCAAGGAAACCGCATTTTATGATATTTTAGAAGTTAAACCAACATGCACAGCTGACGAACTAAAAAAGGCCTACAGAAAACTTGCCTTAAAATACCACCCTGATAAAAATCCTAACGAGGGAGAACGAGTGAGTAGTTAATTTTGCTTATACTTTATCTTTATTGTAAAGTAAACGCAGGTTTGTAGTGGATTGATTGTACCATTATTTGTATTTTAAAATTGAATTGACAGATTGCCTATTTTCTATTTCTGATAAATTGCGGTGTTGACACATTTTAGCAATCAATGTGTCGACAGCTAAAAAAAATGCATGACCTTGCTGTAGCCCACCTAGTTCATAGTCTACTTTATCCTAGCCTAGTCACTAGTAGGTAATCGTGATCTACTTTTAGAAGATTTAATTGTGTAGGCGTCAAAGTGAGGACGTACATTCCATACGTTTATCATTTCAAAACGTCAGCAGTAGACATTGAATGAGGGAAATAAAATTCATGTTGCATTTTTTGCTGTTAAATCGTTTTCTTTGCGTCTCTTATACCTTGAAATCTCTAATTTTTATAATTTTACTCAATTCTGAATTCTTGCCGATTTTACGAATACTATATTGAATTTGACGACTAGTAATCGACGTGTAGGCTGGTTTGCTCAATATCGTGTTTGTTTTATAAATAATTTGTGCCTATCTGGTTTATTTGTAGTTCAAATTAATTTCACAAGCGTACGAAGTTCTAAGCGATCCACAGAAACGTCAAATCTATGATGACGGAGGCGAAGAAGCGATTAAAGGACAAGGAAGCGGAGGTCCCAATGGCTTCAGCTCTCCAATGGATATTTTTGACATGTTCTTTGGTGGTGGTTTCGGGGGCGGTGGAAGACGAGAGAAAGAAAGACGAGCTAAAAACGTGGTTCATCAGCTCAGTGTTACTCTAGAAGATTTGTACAATGGAACAACAAGGAAACTCGCAGTTCACAAAAATGTCATTTGTGAAAAGTGCACAGGTGGGTTACATGTGATTAGCATTGCTCACATATTTTAAACTATGCTATCGATTGCGCATTGCATTACATATGCGAATGTCATTGAACTTATTAAAAGCGTACTCACGTTTATTGTTTTATGGAACAGGAACTGGCAGTAAATCTGGAAAGGCGCCTGACAAATGTGGTCAGTGCAAAGGCAATGGGATGATCTTCCGTGTCCATCAACTTGGACCAGGAATGATTCAGCATGTACAAACTGCTTGTCCGGAATGTCACGGAAGTGGAGAAAAACTTAGTGCTGCTGATCGCTGCAAGCAGTGTGCCGGAAAGAAAATTTTGAAAGACCGAAAACTGGTACAAATCCATGTGGAAAAGGGAATGCAAGATGGAGAAAAAATTGTCCTTCACGGAGAGGGTGACCAAGAACCAGGAGTGTCACCTGGTGACATCATCATTGTCATCGATGAAAAGCCTCATCCAATGTTTAAGTAAGTTACAAGACCCTGCAAGGCAGAGCATCATTATTTTGTGACTTGAGGCACTTTCTAGCAGTGTCTAGTGCAAGCATTTACTAAGCGCATATAAGTTGCAATATGTAAAAGAACTAATGAAATTAATGTACGTTTGTAAATAGACGAGTCAGTACAGACCTCATAATGCAGATGGACTTGGAACTTGTTGAAGCTCTTTGCGGGTTCCAGAAAACCATTGAAACTTTGGATAGCCGAGTTTTAGTTATAACATGCATTCCAGGAGAAGTGATTAAGCCGGGTGAAGTTAAATGTATCATGAATGAAGGGATGCCTATACAGCGAAATCCCCAGGAGAAAGGAAAATTAATTGTCCAATTTAATGTAAACTTCCCGAAATCGCTGCAACCTGAACTAATACCGCAGCTTGAGAACTGTTTGCCTCCCCGGTACTTACTCTGATTTTAAATTGTATTAGTATTTTATTGAATATTATTTAAGTATTGAGCGCCACGTATGCTTGGCATTATTTGATCTTATACTTATCTACCGAATTATTGCAATTTTTAGGCACGAGGCAATCATCCCGGATGATGCAGAGGAAGTTACATTAAGAGAGTTTGATCCAAAAGCAAATCAGCGTCGACACCGTGAAGCTTATAACTATGATGAGGATGAACCACGACCAGCTGGAGTTCAGTGTCAATCCCATTAAAATTAACCTATTTAAATTTTCCTAAGAAACTAGATAAAATCATTAAAAGTGAATTACTTAGTTTTAAAATTTACACACTATGTAATGTAACTATTATAATACTTATGTATACATAGTTGTTACACACCGCTCCGGTCTTGCATTACATTCATACGATCCTTACAGCGTGTAGGTAGTAAGTAAAATTATCGTTAAGCTGACGTGACATACAACTGCAATCGTAAATATCTACATATAATGAAACAGCGGAGTGGATGAATCTAAAAGTAACAAGTGAAAGGTAAACCTTACGAATTTTTAGTAAGAAACAAAGCTTAAAACGAGCGTACGTGTCAGTTGTAGTAAATAATGACGTGATTGATTTAGTAATGTGTATTATTCTGAATTGGGTTTCAATTTCGTTTTGTAACATCCAACAGGAGTTTCACACACAAAAAAAAAAGTAAAAGTTCCATTTTATTTTGTAAAATATAAGTCATTACTTAATTAACAGTGATTATTATGATAATAGTGTTACTTGTTTCGCCGTCGCTGCTTCTTTATAACATTTTTTACGTATCCCTCCCCTGTGTCGTCTTGCGAATCACTTGCTAAAAAACATCGTCGTCTTACTAATTACTTGCTAAAACATCGTTGAGCGTGTAATAATAATAATTACACCTAAATTGTAAATTCTAAATGATTGATTGTTGTAATATAGTAATTACGGTACGTGTATTTTCCTTTTTACCGCTTTCTCATTATTATTCATATAAACCTATAATACAACCCACTACTAACATATTTAGCGGAATTGTCGTTGGTCGACCATGAAATTACTTTTGTGACGTGATTTGTTGCATTACAGTACTCAATGCGTTTTATGGATGCAAACAACTATTACTCAAGCTTTGACTTTTGGTATGAATTGACAATGGTGTTTAGTGCTGTAAACAAAACTTGAGTACATTGGGAATAAAAAGTCTTCAATAACTCAATAAAAAATTGAAAATTATAAAATAAAGGTTCAAAGTGTTTCATCGTGTCTTTGTTAAATCGATTTGCATCTAATAATTTCATCTGAAGGGAAAAGAAGTACACAGACCTACACAAGTCAAAGGGTATTTGCTTAGCAATTTTATCATTCTTTCATTTTTTAGTTGTTTTTCATAAGTCAATCATCATTTTAATTTTAATTGGACATTTTTGCCTGTTAACGATCCGTGGCTTTTACCTCGAAATCATATTATTTAGTATATTTCTCACTCGCAATTAAAAAAAATAATTTACTTATACACACAGGGACATAATAATTATATACATTGCATTGTGTTCTACGTGATTTGCTAAAAACGTAACTACTAGTTAATCGATCTGGTAGTAGCAGTGATTATGAAATTAAATGAGATATTAATAAGTTAAAGGGTTGTGTGGTCCCGGTACGAGAACCACCATGCCAGGGAGAGCAATCAAAGAAGGAAAGGGAAATATACAAAATTAATCTGATAAAGATAACTAATTGGATGACAGAGTGCGACAGATAATATTATGTCAGTATGTACGTACGTACGGGGATTTGTGTAGTACAGATAGATGGGCTGCCAATTCAGTTGTTTACAGTATGGTATAGTATAGGACAGAATATTAAATAGGAGAATAGGTACGGCAATAAAATTGGAATGGGAGCGGGAAGAGACGTCAGAGGTTTAGTGAGCGAGGACTGGGCCGTCCGTTGTGAAGGAGGGTTTAGAGTGGAAAGCCTCGGGGAATATTCGGGGTCGGCTCTTGACGAGTTTAACATTAAAAATGGGATAATCTGCCGCATAACATAGCATGTGTTTTTGGGGAGACTCTTGTGTCCGCCTGACTTGTGAACATGTGTCAAGTTAATTGATGGGCACTGCTCTATGCTATGCTGCTGGTCGTACTATATTCTTATTCGTATTTTGGGTACGTACGTAGTATATAGTAGCATACCTGTTAGCTTTAGCTTTTATAGTGTTGTTGATGGGTGTTGGATGGATGGGGTTGATACTTGAATAGAATGTGGCCATTTGTAAACTGAAGGTCGAACCGAAAGGGAAGAGTGTGGAATATTTCCTGGATTGAAATTACTTTAGTTTTGAAGGAGTAGGAGAGGGGCCCTTGAACAGTCAGCACTTTACAAGGAACTTGGAACCTCACAACATGAGATAGGTTCAACTTCACGAGGGTTTCATCACGTACACGTGCTCCTTCAAATCCTTCTGTTTATCATCATCTCCGGTTCGGATCTGTGTTGTTCCCTTCGTTGTTTGTTGTTTTTTTTTAGATCCTGAGCTTTATTTTTTTAAAGTTTACATTTCACCCTAGTTTGGGTTCTTGGTCAACTTTGACTTTGACTTGTTCAGCTTTTTTTAATTTTTTGATCATCACGTCGAGGTCAAAATTATTCGTTGCTCCAACTCCAGCTTCAGACGACCCTTCCTAATCTAAGTAATATTTTTTGATTGTGCTCCTATTTTTGTTTTGATGTTGTCATAATTAAATAGTGTACATTATACATATACAAGATCAGTCATTAATAAACATAAGTCACTAGTAGGTGGTGTAATACAGGTTGTCCTGATTGCGATATATTGGATGTAGCATTGTAATTTAATGATTGATTGGCCCAGTCACCAGTCTTGTCCCCCTAGTTAGTTATTGGGGTAGTTGTGGTCAATGTTACGTCGATGGTTGACGGTAATTGGTTAACTGCAAGTTTGTTACATTTATTTGATTTGTTACCTATTTGGTTCAACGTAAGCGCAGATTTTATTTTACACTACCAGACGCTCGCGTTCGTGAGATTTTGGCCATTTTTACAGAGCTTGCATTCTATGTTTGGTGTTAGTAGTTTGTGATGGTAATATAATAATTGATCTGTCATCTTTGTATTTTTATGCTGTGTAATTTTAAATTGTATCGATTTTATCGTTTTGTCATTTTTTTGTTAATGTTTAGTGACAATAACATCAGATTTAAAAATCTAAGTATACAATCAACAATGTTTTTAACAGTCAGCTGGACTACAGGTCTTATTCTAAATTGGTTTCAATGAGTATTGCTAATTATTTGAAGGTTAAAGAAACCAACAGACTAAGATATTTTGTATTTGTAACTCTTTATTGTTTTTATCGAACAAAAATCAACGAGTGTTTAAACCAGGGAGCAAAAGAATAAACATCCATATTGAATGATTTCATCATTATACTACTTTACATGTTAAAATAATGTGCAGGCACTGCTCTTTTACTTCTATATTTTTGAAGTAACAAATCTGAAATCATAGTTTCGCAAGATTCTATAAATGCCTGTATGTCTGGTGTGTTTTTCAGGGTAGAGTGTTTACGTTTTATATTGTGATAAAAATTAAAAGTTCAAGTTTTAGGACTGCTGTTCAAGTGAATAGTTTTGCCTGCAAATATTTAGACGTATTGTAAATGTAAACAAGATACATGTTATTATCTATATCTTTTATTACAACGACTTCGCGTTGGTTGTTTATATTTTTGCGATTGTGCATGTCTGTTGAATATTGTTTGCGAATTGTGACTCACATGTAGTGATAAGGCACGGATTTGTCTATATAATAAAATAAAATGTATCTGTTACAAGTGTTTTTTTCGATATTGTCCTTAACATTGAATTAACGATTTGATCGTGAACTTTATGATATTTTTATTTCGATCTTTTGCTGCTGTCATCCCAGCAGGCTAAGAATATCAAAAGGAATATAAGTTTTATTGTGGATGTATTAAAAAAAATAGGTGTATATAAAATAATGTGTAAAAAATGAATAAAGCTAAACATACATCATTTTTGACATTATTAGATGGACGGAAGGCAGTTGTTTGCTGGTGTTGGTAACGATGCCCATCATGAACACATCATGATATCCTCCAAAGAGTTTATTCCAGAAGTCCTTCAGATGTTCAGTGAGGGAGGAATGAGCGGTCAGTAGCCAATATGAACACAAACCCGAATACCAATCCGCGTCAACATTACCAACATCACCATCATCTTAACCACCATGGAAGTACTCTTGCGAATAATGTCCAAGGATACTCTGGAAATCCGGTGCAGACTCAAATGGATGACAGGGGAGGAAGTTGCAGCGGTGGGTTGAGTATTCCAAATCATCCACATAGTCCTATGCCACCATCTTCTTGGGTGAAAAGTTCTCCACAAGCTGCTTCCCAAAATATCCCTTTAAATCAGATTAATAGTAGCAATACTCCCAGTCCTAACTGCTGCCCATCACCAAATACTACCTTGCTAGCTGCTTCCGGCGGACTACCCGCCGCTTCTTATGGTGCTCCTAATACGAATTCTTTTCAGCAGCAACACTCACATCAGTTCTATTCAGAGACAGATGTTGTGTATCCATCTGGGTCAACAATTAATTCAAAGGCAAATTCTACTTCAGGGCGACAAAATCAAAGTTTTAACTCTGTGAATAATGATATGCAATTTTACTCGACTGAGAATCGATCAAATGTTCCCGAAAGTTCTTGCTTCTTTCAACAACAACAACAGACGAATTTTGATTGTGGCCATGAAAATAATATGGCTAAAAGTTCTGTAGTTTGTGATAATAATATTGGCAGTGCTGTTGGTGGAGTAAGTGATTTACAAAACCCAAATAGTAACTCAAATTTCTACGGTTTCTATGCATCACATTCTTCGTACCACAATAGTAATCATAATAATCACCCTTCTCAACATCAGCAACAGAGTCAAGAGTATCATCACAACAATTTAAATAATAGTAGTGGTAGTGTTTCCAATTCTACCGAAGGAGATTACTCTCGATTTCATGGATTCAATATGGATAATAATCCAAATATGCAACAACATCGTCATCTTCAAAATCAAATACAAAACACACAGTTATCCTCATGTCAAGGTCAGGGCTATTTTGGAATGGTAGGAAATGGCCGCCATGGCCATGGTCATCAACAGCAACCACAAGCACACAATTTGCCTTATGGCCATTGTCAGAATCCTCATCAAGCCCCTTTTAGAAGGAACTCAATAGAGTCATTCAGTACTGAACCCGGTGAATTACCTTATAATACAAAATATGGTTGTAATTTCAATGCAGTCGGAAACATTCCGTTCGGTGATGTGATTAAAAGAGAAGCCGGCAACATGGATAATACCGTGTGGCCCGCTTCACGTGGTGACTTAAGTATAAATAATTCAAGTCATCAGCATGGGAACGGAAACAACCAAGGCTACTTTTTTGCTAATAACACTAATAGTGACAGCAACCACAGTCATCGCATCTCGGACCATGGTAGTGGGAACAGTAACAGCAACAGCGGTTTTCAAAATCACCACCAACAACCATTTCAAAACTTTAAAAGTTGTTCTTTTGACACAAGTCAGTCAAATAGTATAGGAATGGAAGAGTTAAAAACGGATCTGCACCAACAGTTAGAGGGGACACTGACTAAGCAAGTGAACAATAGTAATCCTAACAACAACAGTAATAGTGGAATAAATTCCAGTGGGCCAGGTTCTGCAGTGAAACAAAGGAGTCTCTCCTGTTCCGTGATGACGTCTTCTTACCAGTTTTCTAGCGCCTCAGCCGATGAAAGTGGTGGTCATTTTAATTTCTTAGATAATATTGAAAATCACAATAGTTGTACTAGTAATAATATTAGTGGTAGTAGTGGGAATACTAGTAGTGGTAGTGCTAGCATAAATAGCAGTCGAAATGTAAACGTACCTGTCAACCAAAATAATGTAACTGTTAACCAAAAACAAAATTCGGATCCAAAGCAAAGTGAAAGTCATCGTCATAGTAGTAATAGTAGTACGAACAACAGCAGAACTTTAATAACCTCAGCAACAGCAGTAGCCACGACGAGCGTGGATATTGATCTTGACTGTGAGACGATGATTGTTGAAAATATTGCTGACAGTAAGTCGCATATTGAGAGTAATAGTAATTCAAATGAAATGAAAATGAAAGAGTTTCAAGATGAATTAAAAAATGGGAGTGAGGAAAATATTTGTGAGTCGACTGTGCGTCGGAGTCGTACACCCTCCCCCGTGTCAGCTACCTCTGAAAAAGGTGAGAGTGGAATGGACCAGGACGAGGACATTACAACAGTCCAAGAGACTAATTCAGATCAGAAGCAGGCTGACGCTGGCTCTGGCTCTAGCTCGGAGAATCAGAACCATATTGTGAGTAACAGTAGTAGTAATAATGATGATGCATCAGAAAAAGATACTGGGAGTCTCATCATAAGTACGACGACCAGTACATGTGGGGATAGTAGTAGTAGTGGTGGTACTAGCAATGCGGAACTTGGACTTAGGATACCGGAGGAGACTGACAATAAAAGTTCTGTCCAGAGTGCTCCGAGTCTAGTGGATGATGATGGTTGTGGTAACCTTTTACTGGATGCTCTCGATGATGCTGACGTGAGTAATAGTAGCTGCAGTTTGGGTCTGTTTGTTAACAATAGTAACAGTGATTCCAATGCGAGTCTGAGTCATTTAGCCATCACAGGAACGAATGAGAATGATAGTGATGAAAATGACATTGACAATGAGAGCTGTCACAGCGGAATGAGCAGCTTGAGTGGGACTCATAAAACTTTAAGTGACATTTGCACCACGGAATTTAATCGACACCATAACACCCATAACCATGGTAGTCGTCATCATCATCATCATCATCATGAACATCACGGTGAGAGTAAAATCTCGTCCCTTTCTCCTCAGAAAATATCTAAGCGCTCCTTCAGTGAAGCCGACAAGGACTTGGTCATTAATACAACGGCCGTCAACGTGGGTTCATTCCGAAGCTCCATTCTCATTCCAACCGGATGGAAAAGGGAAATTGTTGTGAGTGGTTCCAATGGAGCCAAGCATGGCAGTAGCAGTCACATCGTTTTCTACACAAGGTACCCATGATTTTCTTGGATAACTACATAATAATAGTATAAGATATTATTATTTTTATTTAGTGTAGGGATGTAGCAAAAGTGATTAAATGCAGAAACAGTTGTACCACCATTATATGTGTAATATGTCAAAGTTGGCTTTGGTTTTATTTTCCACGTAACACAATTCTCAAGTAAAATTCAACGTCAAATTCAATTCAAACGTCAAGATCTAACTTACTGGTTTGACGGACATAAAATTTTATTTCTCAGGGCGTAACCTTAAGATACTGTTCTTCCGGTCATAAAACTCCTTCCAGGTTTCATCAGGTAACAATTTGGGTTAAAATTTGGGAAAACTTCAAAGCTTCAAACTTGATGGTAGTGGCTACAAATAACTATGTATATATCTTGTGAAATGAATGGACTGAAGTTTTGGTCAGATTATACCGAAGATAAACATGGAGTACATTCTACTATGTTCGTTTTTACTCTCCTGATTTACTTCTGTTCCCCCCTAATTAACATCAGTAAAATTAATTATTATCATATGCACAGTTTGGGTTTGAATTAATGTTGCTGTTGGCAGTCGTAAGTACATAAAAATGAAAGCGATTTTTTTTTGTTTTAATTGTTATTGCTTTTATGTGGCCCTCTGTCTGTCTTTGTGTGTGGGTATATATAATTTCTGATTAATTGTCTAGTCATAATTTGTTAAAAGTCAAGTGAGCTATCTACGTAGTAAGCACATAATTGAACACAATTTATCTAGTTGCATTTTTTTTAACATTTCATAATCCTCGAGAACGTTAATATTAATATAATGCTTTGGGAAAACTGACAAGTTTTTGTTGCCTGCATCCCTACTACTACCTACATGATACTTGCACTGAATGTATCAAGTACCACCCGTCATTCACTTTTCATGTTGTAATCTGATTAGTTTAATCACTTCGATAAAAGTAGGGGCTGAAGAAATATTAAATATTACGCGACTTTCAGACGCCACTCCATTTCTTTCTATTGCAGGGTCTTTGTAGTTTATCTACATTTATTAATTTCTCACTACTATAGTCAGTAGGTCGCCTGTAGGATTTTCACATTTCATGGAGAGGGAGTCGTGTTGTTAATGAACACAGACTTATCGTTAGTATTGACACGCTTACTTCCTCCGAAATGCCTAATTTTATTACAAAGATGCGTACATCCGTAAATGCATGTATATAAATGTATGTATATCAACAGGGTTTAACATGATTTGGTTGCTGAACACAAGGAAAGTGCAGTGAGGAAAAGTAGAAATGTTTTGAACGCTGAATTTGAAAGATTACATAATTATGTGTATACTTGTATGCACTTCATGCTTCTATTCTGTCTTATACTACGAAAATGTTTTAATCTAACTAGTAAGTATTTCACGGTCTTAGTATAATTATTGCATTATTAGTAATTTATGTCTACAGATATAAATGTATTCGCAAACAACGAGGTGGTATACACTGACCTACTATTTTATTTATTGTAGCATACCGGTTCTAGTTTTGGCTCTAGTGTTCCATGTATGTATGTTCAACCGAATGCTGAGCTTGGAACATGAGGTCAGCCAAACGTGTAAATTACTATCAGTACATCTATCTAATACGCATAATATATATGCAATTATTTATCTACGCTCGTTTTTTTGCCCCCTCACATTTTTATGATGCTATGAGTTTGATAACAATTAAATGTGAGGCGAACTGGGAAAGATATGATCATTAGACGGACAAAATACGGACACGTTTGTTTTTACAGGTATGCACATTTACTTATATTTAAAATGCAAGGGATAATTCTATTCAGTATTTCTCCCACACACGCAATGTGCAGCTAAATGACTGGAAACGCATTCAGCACCTTGTTTTACATTTTAAGTCTGTCTGAAAGCCCATGTATGGTGGTGCATAGTAATTATCTGTATAGATACTCGTCCTGCCTGTGAAAGAAATCCCATAGGTTGTTAAAGTGTTTTAATGCCAGCCACTCATTAAGTTCGATTTAGTACATATGTTTATCTGCACAATGGAAGGGGGAGGGGGGGGGGTATTCATTAGATGCATATATATAGTATGCTATGCGTGGTGAGCACGCTATGGTTCTGCACTGTTACCAACCAGGGACCCAAACTTTTTAAAATGTCAAAAATGTTTTCATTTTCTTTCCAGTATTTCAGTCGTGTACTCCAAGTACATAAAGCATTTTATTTTCATTATAATTTTCACTTGCATGGTATACTATGGCAAGAGTCTGATGTTGGAAAACATTTAATGACGAAGAGATACATTTTACAGTTCTTGTTGAAACTACAGCCACCCTAATATCGGGTGGAAGTTTTAGGCTATAGGCGGACGTATTTGTTTTGTTATGTGATGATATTTACATTTACGTACATAATATTCTGGGAATGAGGTTTCCTGTGAAAGGCTTTATACACAGTTTTGGAGATTGTTTGTGCACTTGAGTAGTGATGACGAGGAACGCAGTCAGTCAGTTACAGTTTTAGTGAAAACTTGAAATGCATTTTTGACACGCACTTTTCAACTCTCTCAGCTCATACCCGTCAATTCATTTTCGTATCGTAGTAAAGCTCATGTGTAGAATTTTTAGTGAGCATGCATCATACATCACCGTCGTTCCTAAAATGTAAATCTCAAATGTCATGCATCACCATACCACCGGCGCGGGACCAGTGCCGATTTTTAGTAAGTCTTATTATTCTGTAAGTTTTCCTTGTCTGCAGTCTGCAGCTTGCATTTCCTATCTGTATTATTCCTACATTTAGCAGTCCCCCCTCCTCAAGTTTAGCTGTATGTATCCGTGTCTACTCATACAATTGTTTACGATACGGTGTGTTTACTACTTTCAGGTTTCACTCGGCACACTCCTATAATAAACACATTTATCTTGTAGACTTAATCTTGCATGTATACATGCACTATTTTAAATATATAGTCAGAAAAAAAAAGACAAAGCGTATCTACTTTTCTTTACTCGTTGCATTATAATGTTCTTGGGAGCCCTACTAGGGATACTTGTGTAATTTGTGTGCACTGTGCATTTTGTCAATGTTTCGCCTTACAAAATTACACTTAAATAAAACCTTTGCCTTGGCTAAATATTTAAACTTTGTCCAACTAAACAACTCACTGCTGTTTCTTTCCAACAGCTTATTTACTAAAAGTTTTAGTATAGTGTGTATTATAGTACGTAGTACGTGGTAATTTTTAACTTTTTTGTATTCAGTTTTACCTAGCTTGAGTCCTTCGATGGTTTGAGTGAGACGTGTATTGTTTTCACTTTCATGAAAGATTTGTATGTTTACTTGCGTTGAAGTTGTCAGTGTCACAATGTAGGTAGATATCAAATCTTAACTAGGTAGTTGTTGCCTTTGCCCTTTGCATATAAGTGTAATGCTTACGATGAACACACTATTATGAGGAAAATAGAATAAAACTAGCTGAAGTTTTCCAGGTAAAATTCAGTGAACTAATAAGGTCAGCGCAAATATGAAAAGTGTAATTTTTACGTAACGTATACGTACGTATTATATCATAGTCCTTGTAAGTTTTTTGTCCATGTTTGTGTGTTTGTGTATGAGGTATTTTCGCTTGGTCCCCTAAAAATAATAAAACTGACGATGATCTAACTTTAATAAGTACACCGGTGCTGTTCATAATGTCAGCTTGTGTCGTACTAAACTAAGAGCTCGTTTTCTGGTATATATATACATATCCCATAAAGTCCTTGTTTTTTATTGGGGCGTCCAACTAGCAGTACATGTAGTTTTGGAAGAAAATAAATATTATCGGGTGTGTGTATTGTAGTCATTCATGTGTGCGTGATAAAATTGCCTACCTTTTAGTTGACATATCACTCAATAATTATGTAGACTTGAAACACTTACGCTGGTCTATTAGGGCTACCGACGAAAATGAATCAGCTTCATATATACAGATAATATGCCAGGGGAAATTCAATGAGTCAGCCCTTTATTATGCTTATATTATACTTACGGAGTCTAGC
>JAQFZE010001066.1:0-20091 GCA_034695245.1 Dicyrtomina saundersi | reverse complement strand
AACCTCAAAAAATAGCCCTAAGTCAAGTCAAGTCGCTAGTCATCTAGTCAAGTCTGACTTGACTTGAACACCCTTGTTTTCTACTGAGGTTTTACCCTTCAGAGTATTTCAAACTCCCGCTTGTTAAGTTTGGTTCTAAGGTTTAATTGTCGTTGCCTACAATCGACTTTCCATCCAATAAAGATGTGTGTAAAAAGGTTTTATATCAAACAAAATGGGTTTTAAGTAGGTAGCATTATTATATTTCTTGGCACACGGTCTTCTGCATTTCAATTTTAAGTTTTAATGCACCCTATGGAATATTTGTCACCCAAAGTTGCATGATAAATGTTAGACCCAAGTTGTAACTTCGACAACCGCTCTATGTAAATGTCACTTCGATTTCTGTCCCGCTATACCAACCGCACACGAGTTCCGAAATGTTCTACATTAACATCCTGATTAACAGCCTGATAGCCTGACAGACTCAGTAATATATTGCATTGAATTTATACAATAATGAATTATTGAATATTTCATCTAGATGTCCAAAGTAAGTTGAGGAGAGATTTATTGAATGGATATGATGCAATGGTGATACCAAAAGAAGGCGACAATGCTACACAACTGTTTTTGTTCTTTTACCCATACAGTTTCAACCTGGTTAGTAAAAATTTAATAATTGTGTTGCGTATAATTAATTAATTGTAGTTTTAGAGTGAATTGGTTTGCACCATGAACTAGTTCTATGACTAAATTTTTGAAAATATTAATTTTTTTGACATGATTACTGTACAAATTGCATTACAGTATTATTTTTATGCATCTAACGAGAGGTTTAAATAATTTTAAACAGGATGAAAAAACGTCAATATTCAAACTAATCACGCTTATTAAAATGGTACGTCACACAACTTACAGAGAAACAGCATGAACAACTGCTGTAATTGTAATGCTTATACAATAATTAATAATGTGAATTAATGAATTATTATACAAGTGAAAAATATATATGTCTGTATATAATGAAATTATGCTTGGTGCGTGATAACTCCTTCCTCTCAACGTTTATATACAGATGTGGTATGATAGCAGTATACATTGGGATCCGGCACAATACAATAATCTTACACAAGTTAATTTTCAGGCTGACGAACTTTGGAAGCCGGACCTGACAGTATACAATAAGTATAGTTAAAATAGTTTTAGTTTTTTTTTCGTGTTTTATCTAACCTAACAGACTTTAATTCAGAAAATTATGAAAATGTTGCATACTGCTGATTCTGATACATTGATGTAATTGTGCAGTACATTTATGATATCGTTTATTATGATAATAATTTTTCAGTGCGGCTAAAAGTGACGTGCATAATTTTCATCCCGTAAAGATCACTGCTCACAGTGACGGTCGAATTTATTGGAGCCCTCCTTCTCGGTTTGAAACTATGTGTGTTCACAACCTGAAAAAATGGCCATTCGACAAAAACACGTGCTACGTTAGAATCGGATCCTGGTCACACAGCGGTGGAGACGTTTTTATGGTCAGAGATCCTAAGCACGCTCAAGTAAATTTAATTTTTTGGCTTTTTGAATTGATATAACGATAGAATATTATGATGGTCGAGAAATGTATAATGCAGTGTATGCAAGTATGATAGGTATAAAATCATTTAATTTAATAGTGGATAAGATGTAAGGGGCAAATGAATCACGCTTGTACATAGCGATAGGGTTTTTTTTACTTAAATATTACAGTATCAGCATAATTTCAGTACTCATACAACTTACATAACCCTTGAGAATTCTATTTATAGGGAATTGAAGATAACACTAGGTACGTACCTAGTTAGTTCTAGGCTTCTAGGTATATATACATGTCCCTTTTAAAAATTACTTTTTAGGTCTCCTTTATGCAGCACGAGAAGGCAAATAAAGCACATTTGGGGGCGGAAGCTCCCATGTGGGGTAAGAAAGTCGCCCCATGATGCAATGAAAGCACTATGGTCGGAGGGCAAATAAAGCACAGTAGAATTTTAAAAAATAATACAAATGCAATGTTTTAGATATTTCAGTTTTAATTAAGTTTACCAAATCAACCAAATTAGTACAAAAACAAACAGGATTTTATATGATTTTAGAATCTGATGGATGTCCAAAACCAAAATCCATGTCCTTAACTATGAACCATATTCGAAACCAAAATTCGTATCCTTTAAAACTAAAAAATCAAACTCTATATTCAAAATCCATTTCCAAAATCATTGGTCCCGTGCAATTTCTTACATAGAATTTCAGTTACTACTTAATAGCTTTCACATGTACTTTACTTGCCCTCAGTGATTGGTTTGCCCCCATCTACGAATAAATATGATAGACAGCAAACCATTTAATAATGGATAACATATTATAACTTACATATAGTTTATTGTAATGTTTCATTCAGATGTCATTAAAACAGCTGATGTTTAACCCGGATTGGAAAACAACAAAAGTTGCAACATGGTTGACGGATAAAATTTTTGAATGCTGCCCAAAGTATCAGGAATTCGGTGTTATTTGGCAATTACAAAGAAGGCCATCGCATCCGTTTGCCATTGTTTGCGTCCCAGCAATCGGTACAAACTTACATTAGACTTCTTTAATAATTGTAACTAATTTTTGTAAATCCGAAATATGGGTGTGTTGAGCGTATATTTTTTTCAATTTACAGTAATTGCAATAGTTATATTGACAACATTTTGGATGAATCCGTCATCTGTTGAGAGATCAGCGCTTCTATTTATAGCCTTGACAATTAATTCGATGTTTTTGAAGTACGTCTACGATGCTATACCACCAAATGGCGACGACGTTCCATTAATAAGTAAATATTCAATATCACTAATTTGTGTAGCTAGAAATGGAAATAAAGATAGCCTGTGCAACAAAAAGAAACAATCTGCTTATACTTATGATGATCCCGCATATGCAACTAGAACTCATAACCTTTTTTTAGTACGACCCGCAATTGTAAGCGGGTATCTAACCATAAGGGGCACTATGGCGTTTGGGGGGTAACTCCCCCTCCACCCAAGTACGAATATCAGAGAGATAGTTGTAAAAATCGTATCGAGCCGATCGTAAAAGTTAAGGGTTGACCTCCACGTTATACACCTAATGATAAAGTATAGGAAACCCCCGCGTTGTATTCGATATCAGCCCCTTACAAATAGATACGTGCGTAGTATTAGAAGATATACGGTAACTGAAAGCACCTAAACAAAAATTGCGTCGTTGAATTTATCTGTAGAAACCCGTGAAGTAATTCATTGGGACATCGGTTTGGGGTTTTTATTTGTGTAGCATCCACTTGACCCCGAGGGGTCAACACAAGTTTAAGCATAGTAACTAGTTGGTGGTAAGCCAAAAATAATTGTCTTGCTGAATCATTCGTACTTGGGGGAAGTTAGCCCCGAGCCCCATGATGAGTTTACTTCCATATGACATTGTACACGTATAATACGAATTTGATTTATAAATTTTGGTTTTTGATGTGAATATGAATTTTTTCTACAGTACTTTATTACAGCGATTCTTTGGCGATGGTAGCATTGGCCATTTTGTGGACAGTTGTATCGCGATATATAGCATTGTCAAAAAGAACATCTAATGTACCGTTACCACAATTTATCGTTCAGTTCCTGGAAAGCTGGCCCTCAAAAGTTTTGTGCATTGCTTCGAGACCAAAAAATGCTGTATCTTGCGCCAGTGTAAGAATGTTTGATGACGATGACACAAGTTTAATCGGACTTCAGTCAAGCATTACAAACGACTGGGCCTGGTTGGCTCACCTCCTGGATAGAATAGTTTTCGCATTGTATGTCGTTATTTATTTTACATTCATAATAATCTTTTTATGAAAATCGCCATGCTGTCATGCACGAAGGAGTAGCCAAAAACCCTAAAAGTTTTGAATTTAAGAGTTACATACATACACAACCCTTAAAAAGATGGCGTCATTTCTATTCCAATGCCCTAATGTAAAATCGTGTTTCTTAACATTAATTTATTATTTGGAGTTCCCACAAATTATTGTTTGAATGATGAGACGGAAATAAATAGTCGAGTCTTGCTGAACAAATCTGTAAATTTTCATTTATAAGCAATAATAAACAATAAAACTCCGGATCACATCATCTTTATGGCTTATAGAAAACCAAGCCCATGTTTTCAAGCTAAAAAGTTAACTTCACATTACAGCATTTTCTTACTACACTCAATATAATATAATTTTCTGAGGATTGGGTACCACAAAATTATTTGAAAAATATAACAGTAACACTAATATTATTATAACCAACGTTCCCTTTTCCTTTGCACATCTCAAATTCAGTGCTTCACATAAACGCTCAGCATCAAGATTAACATGCGTGTACCTGAACCTGAGTAAACATGTCGCATTATACGTTTACCTCACCCCGTAATGAATACTAGATGGCAATAATGGAAGCCTATGATGTTGTAACAACTCGCAATATTACACAGTAAAGAAACAGGGAAGAATATACATGACATAGTTGACCAGAAGGGATCACTTCGAGTGATGATAAAATTTAATTCTTTGCTATTAATTACAAACTAGAAGGATTGGAACAAATAATCATTTAAAGCTCCAAATCCAAACATTTTAAAAGTTTAGAGCCATACAATGACTAACTAGTAAGAAGTTAACAATTACTTAATGTGAATGTCTTTTTCAAGATATAATTATACATACCACACCACCAATTAATTAACACCTATATATATTCATCACCGTCAGTTTCTAACAAGACGTATATACAACACATTTTAAGCTAAATTACTTAAATCGGATTTGATTCCACTAAAAATACATACTGGCTGTTTCACACTTATTAAGAAATACACCATTCTCTCAATTGGTTTTACCCTATCAAGTATAAATCTTGTAAAACTTGCTGCCATTTCGAATACAATAAATCATTAAATTGTAAGTAAATAATCAAGAGTATTATTAACTGAATCATTGGGATTCGCGGAATTGATACTAATTAAAATTTATTTTATGAATTCCAATTTTTAATAACTGTACACAACAATCGTCTTAACTAGATAGTCGCGCTTAGCGTTATTCACAATAATATAACCAGGTGGAGAAAGTGAAATTAAATGTTCATAGCTCTGTACGAAAATGTTGTAACCACAATACACAAACAGAAAAAGTAAATGAGCCGATTAATACACACAAAGAAGTACATCTAAAATCAAATCCGTTGTGTTGTTTTAATTAGGTGAATATTCCTCCAAGGACGCAATCACTTCTCTGACTATTATTTGTCAGTAATATTATACCAAGATCAATGTATGCAGAGACGCTCCAGGAGGGATCTATTTAATAACTATCCTAATGACTATCACTCCGTAATGCTGTGTAGGAAAAGTTCAATGATAAACTACCACAATTTAAATATTAATGAATACCACAAGCTCCAGTAATTTACTGAACCTTTGTCAATTTTCCTGCGTTTACGTGGGTGCCACTCGTTCCATTAGAATTCACTTCTTGGCGTTTTACAGTAACTTGTTCGAACAAAACGTGGAAGTTCTACAATTAAATAAAACAAAAAGCTTAGAATATTGAAATCTTAGTTGTAATTTTCTAACTATTATGCATGTTGGATACCGTATTTGTTCGATTTATCGTCGGGATTCAAACAGTCGCCGGGGTAGAAGTAATAATTTTGTAATAAACACATGGTTTTGTTAACTCCGCCGCATAGTAGAAGCATAATAGACCATGTAAAATAGCTGAATGGTAGCAGTAACACATGCTGGTCAAAAGTTCAAAAGTAATCTCTAATATACACTGTTTTTGTCCTTAATAAAAAATAATAACAAAACAGGGACTTCAGGCATAATTTTGTAAAGCGTTTCTTTTTTTGAAAGTTGACTTAAAAATATTAAATAACCGAACGCCAGTCCCCGGCGCTTATTCGAACAAATATGGTATTTTAACAACAAACTTGGTAAGCGCAGTGTGTATACAATACTGATACTATCTGGTAATGTCACAGACTCTAATTCGGCAGCGAGCAACGAACACAAACGAAACTAAATATAACTTCTCTACAAAAATATTAGCACTGGAATTATACTAATTATATATAATTAGGGTAAGGATGGGTAATGGTGGCCAGCTGATTAAATTCGTATTCGTTGAAGACTTTTGAAACTCAAAGTTACAGAATCAAGAATCAGTAGACTGAAAGTCGAACTTTACAAACAAAAATACACACTTGTTGTACATTAACTTATTTCGAATAAAAAGCCGGTGGAATCCACCACCATGACACCAGCCACCATTAACCGCTCTGACCCTATGTATTCATGCATTATAGCGTGAACACTCTACTAGGTGTATCTCCTTATGTAGTACTAGTATGTAGTGCAATGCATGCATGGGCCTTGAGCCTGTACAACTGAAATAAATAATAACAGTAATAATGTTTTTATTCTTAAGAAAATTAAAAAACCATTGCTTACCTTTAGAGCAACATAAACAATAGCAAGGTAGGCAGCAACGGCGACTGACAAGATGAGATCAAAAACAGCTGGCTTAACACTAAAATATAAGTAAAGAGACACAATTAAGACTCCTAATTTAAATAACAAAAACTTTAGTCCCTTATTTGCTTTCTAACGAATATAGCAGCTTACGATTAGTACTTGTATTTTCCTAATAAAAGTAAATAAGATTTTCAATTACTCGTAAGCGGTGATAGTCCCAGCGGTGCTATCGTAAAACACCAAGTTTGCATCTCGCTTGTCAGGCTTCATGTAAAATAGTGAAGTTTCATGAGTGAACCTGAAATAGTCAAAATATTTGTTTAAAAATATCCCCCAATACTAGCCAAAATAAATATGCAGAAAATATACAAAAAACACGCTATTCAAAAACTAAAAATAAAAATAATTTGATCCTCTACCTTGCCAGTATATTTCGTAGGGTTTGAACAAATTTATTTTGCTTTGTTGCAAGCAACTGGGCCGATCGAGGTTCAGACGCTACGTAATCCAGCAGTGAATTGAGGGAAGCTTTGGAAACACCCTAAAAAATACAGAATAAATTAACAATTCTATTATTCAATATATTATTATTTTATAATTAGTCGATAAATTCGATTGGAGTCACACCTAAGTGGCCATCAGTCATTTAGGAAAATAGTTACAATATTAATAAAAAATCGCAAATAGTAATGAAAAATCTATAGTAATAATGGTTGTGACAAGGAGGCTAAAGCGGACGGTCCAAAAATATATTATTACAAAAAATAGATAATTAAGGACTTACTAAAGAACCCGAAAAGGCTGGGCCGTTACCGGAAGTATTGTAAACAGTTGCTGAAAGGGCTTCTGCAATCACATGTGTCTTTAGTGCCAAATCATTGATGTCAACATTTTCCCTCGTGTCCAACAAGCTAGGTCTGATTGCTGATGCATCCTTTAATTACAATTCCACCACTCATTTAAAACTACATTTTTGAACAACATCAGGCTAACTTAACTTCTGCAAGGCCCAGAGTAAAAATGATAGCAATAAACCTCAAAAACAATTCATTACTAATGAAACTTGTACGGTGGCATACAAGTACCTACATTACTAAAAACTTAACAACTTACCCTATGCGATGACAAAGTTATAGCATTAATCTTTTTTAAATGAAATTTCTCGTGTTCCCAGGATAAAAGATTTTCGGTTTTTACTTTCCGTTGCACCACTTCCACTGTCAACTCTGGGTAAAGCTGACTAGATACTTCTTTCAAGTTCTGTATGACGGCGAGGAGAATAAAAAAATACGACCACATTTAAACATAAGCCAAAACATATGCGGAATTAAGTAAACCAATTTTTGTTGGCCAATTGCCTGTATATATGAATGGAGCATTGTTCCTTCGCGTATTGATCTAGAAACGTGGATGTACAGTTCGTTTTTGTTTCCAGCTAAGGAGTCCAAACACAAAACAAGACGAGTATCCTGCAAGTCACTGTGATCCATGGAATCAATCTGATCCTCCAGATATTTCTGTGTTCCTTGGTAGTTAAAATGTCCTCCACCGGACAAAAGAAACAATAATGAATTGTGTTGTCGTCCTCCTAGTTTCCCTCCTAATGAACCCCGGTGTGTGTATAAATGCGAAAACAGCCTCGCTAACTCCAAAAGAAGAGCAGTTCCAGATGCATTTGAATCTCCGCCGAATGACAGTTCCTGCAAAGTAAATTTATTTATTTTATTATAGCACACAAAATGCCTTGCAAGCGCTAGACTTGACATATATATGGATAGTTAAGATAAAATTAAGCTACAGTCCAAGAATCAACTTACAGCGGCAGGGCCCATGCTATCATAATGAGTACAAACAAGGATGGGAAAATTGTTGTTAACTTTTGACCCCATCAAAGTACCCTGTATTGTAGCGATTTGGGCGTCAGTCACAGCTTTAGGTGTACTCAAGGAAGAGACGAGCTGTACACCATTCCCGTGAATGTGATGTATTAAGGCTAAAAAAATGGGTAAAAATCTAATCATCAGTGGGTAGAGCTCAGTGGGACTGCACATACGATTAAAGTTAACTTACTTTCCAAACCCGAGGAAGAAGGACCCAAGATATCGGCATTCCTTTTTACTGTGCTGTAGAGTTCCTTCACATCGGCATCTTCTACAACAAAATACACGGGTACAGTTGTTGTTTCTTCGAGCATGGCCTGCTCAAGATCTTGAATTTGTTCTTTTACAGGATCCGAAAGATCTGAGAACTCCGTTGGAACGATTACAAGGATACCTGCAACACTGTGTTTTAGCAAGTCCCTATACATCCCCACAGTCAAGTCCACCAGTTTAACAACATAGCACCGCCTTGGTGAAGTTACAATAGGTGATCCAGGCAATATTCTAGTCTCTAGATTTAGTATGGATCCAGAAGTTCCTAAGGTGAATAAGTATTTCGGTAATGAAATTTAAATGCATAAGTAATACCTCATTCAATGAATTTCAATGAATGCCAATTGCCAATTAAATTAATTGTAATGATTAGATTGCACGAAACATCAGAAGAAAGAACCAAAAGCATGTCACAACGGGACTATGGCTATTGATTTATAGAATATGCGAAATAATTTACCATAAGATGTTCCATGAAGCTCGAACTGTTGAAGTCGGAAAGTTGAAAATTCTTTGGCAGCCAGGCATGATGGAGAAATCGAAACAAATATGGGAAGAGCGATGATTAAGTAAGCAAAAACAGTAGATCGGACTATTTCAAAAATTTCATTGCTTTGCTCAAACATTTTGATCTGGATGTATCGATGGAGCCCAAACGAATAGTTTAAAGTCAAAATACGCTCACAAGTTAGAAGAGTCAATTATCGATGAATATAAATTGCGAAATCTTGTTAAATGCAATAATTATGAAATACCATATTTATGTAAGAGTTCTAAATCGCGTTTTAGCAAAATGCACTGGAATTTTATAAGTAATAAATAATGTTAGCAGTAAATGAACCTCTCGGCAATAGTTAGTAATAACTAACTTTGAACTAACTTTTATCAATCTACACAAGCCAATCCATAGTTTTGCAAATATTTAATAAATTTTTATTACGTGTTTATTTTCAACTTAATAACGATAAAATAAATGCTATTGATACTATGTGCTAATGTTTAAATGCTTTAACTAATAGCGTTAGATCAAAAATCACAAACTAGAACAATCTTTCCCCATAACTTTTAACGTTAAATTATACAATTTGGCGAGGTTGTTGAGGTAAATGCACTTTGCTGTACAGAGTACCTGAACAGTTTATGGGTTCATGCTTTGAATTTCCTTTGAGCCGCATTCATTCCATTGCATGTGGCCGGTCGCACATTTTAGTTTACACTTGAGCTGAATGGACAAATCTCGAGCTCCGGATTATCTAATTTCTAATTATCACTACCCCAAATGACCTCAATAATAGTAGCCAACTCTTGAATAGGATACATATTCGATATTACGAGTAACATGAGTAATATTCCTTTTAATTATACTCATCTTCCCCATGGCCCCTGGATGGAGTTGTAAATGTTGGCTCCGCCGTTACTTAAAACACGATATCCCACAATATCTTCACGATTCCTTTTCCTTGTGTGGCTGTGGTGGGCAACGTGATTTTCATAATTTTCGTCAGCATAGTTTTCGCTTTCAATTTTTCGTTTGACACGTATGTTCCCGGAACTCGAATGTCTATGACATGCTACTGGGAACCTATTATTCTTCCCCATTTGTACTTCCAATGGCATCTGTGTTTTGCTTCTCTTAAATGAATATTCTGGACGGGGCTGACTATTGAAATCCGATTTTCGTTTTTTAGGAGGGTCAAGCATTTTCAGCTTGTTCGCCTCTGCTGCAATTGCTCTCTCGAGTCCCTGTAAGTAATGTATATAATGTAAAAACACCCAATTTTAAATCGACATTAATTTGAGATAAAAGGTAGATGTAAAGCAATTTATGAAATTATTGCGTCATGAAATGAAAAATCGGTATATTATGTAGACGAAACAATTATGAAAACAAATAAATAGCTGCCGTGTAAAATTATGATTTCTCATCGTAGGACCAGGCACACAGCATGCTTGAAAGCATGTTTAAGTCTTACACGATATTATGAAGTTATATGAACTTGTAGATTCTGGGCCGAAATTAGGATGTTATGTATTGCCAAAATACAATATTATATGTACGAAATATTTTAGTTTGTGTAATTATTACATCCTCATAATCGTATGCAGTACAAAGTATATTTTTCATAACTTCAAAAAATTACCTGGAATAGTAGTTCACGATTGCGAATTTCTGCTGCTCTATATCCAGGATCTTCTCGTCTTACTAAATTCCAATATTCATCGTAGTTTTTAAACGAATTGGCTGCTACAAAAATCTTGAATGATTCCATTTTGGCAAAGGAAATGATTATTGCCTCAAATCCTTACTTTAACTCAATTCGCAGACAGCTTTTAAGTACCAAAAAAATACTTTAGGCCAGATGGACATAAAATAAATATAAGGCTTTCTCAGGGAAAAATTTAATAGCCAGAGCTACATACTTCTAGTGCAAAGTACCAGTGACTAGTGACTGGGATGGAGCAGTTGAGGTACTTTAAAATACAGAAACTGTGGAATAATAATAATTCACGAGGCTTGTGGATAGGAGTTAGAGTAAAAAATATTAGAAAATAATAATCCCTAATCCCTATGTATTTCCCTATTTATATTTCTTAACGCCGGATGTCATATGATCAGGTAGTATATCATAGTAGATAGTGTGCATTGAATGGCATCCGGACCTTTACTATCGGTAAATTCTTTTTTTCCTTGAACCACTCCAGGCTTTGTTAAACTTTTTAATTCATTCATTGGGGCAGGTATAAAACTGCCCATGTATATAATTACTATATAAGCTCTCAGCGTATAGGGCTATACAGGAAAAGACTGGTTTTTTTCAGACGATGATACAATTAGGGTTGTTTAGAGACGTATGGTCTTTCGATTTCGTGTGTACATAAGTAAAGTAAGTAGGCATACATACCATTTATTAGCTCATTTCATTTCATGTGAATACTATGTGGATTGTGGATATAATTGTGTGTGCTTTAAGTGCAACTATGAATAGTTTGTTGTGAAAAGAACCATGAAGAAGTCAATGTCGTAAAACAGCAATGCTTTTGTCTCACTACTATGAAAGAGTTGTTCAGCACATTTAAAGCCAATTTAGCCCAATAAAATTATCATTATAAGTTTTAATAGCTAATATAGCAAGCCATACTATTCATAATATAATCCCAAAAGTAATAATTTCCTTGACCATCGGTTGTAAGTACTTACGAAACTATAATGGGATTAACTTATGGATCATCGTAGAAAGCATATAGTTGCATAAAAAAGCTGCTTGCGAACAATAATTTGTATTTCTAAAACATGCTAGTGATAACTAAATTTTGGTGGTGTTTCAATTAAAATGAATCGCAGACGAGCATGGAGGTTTATTGTGAATGGGTCGGGGCTGTTAATTTTATTTTTTGCATTTATATTGACTTTCCCAGGTTATACTACCGCTGACTCAGCCTCACCTAATCGACTTGATTATAATATAAATAACTCGAGTGATATTAGAAATAAAACTTTACAATTTCCAGCTAATTCATCACATTTGCATCTGAATGAAAAAGGTGAATGGGAAATATATACAATAGAAAATAGGAGGAAATCAGGTACTTTTTCTTTACAAATTGAAAGTATAATATGGGATTGTACAAACAATAATTATATGATCCATATATTAAAATTATGAAAGGAAATTCTCCAACCCTCAGACTTCAGACACATTAAAAAAGTCCAAATTGTTGAATGAAAAAATTATAACTCGCCTTTCCTTTAATATAGGAGTAGCAGCCAGTGGAGCTAAAGACGGCCAGATTACTATTAGACAAGATATTGAAAGAGAATTAGATCAAGATGCAATACAAGGGGGTAAATCAATAACACTAAAGAAACGTAGCGATCATTTTACAAGATTAATATTGGGGCGCGCCGTAGGTCGAAATGTTAAAAAGCCATCTAATGCCAAGAGTGCACAGGATGGCAGGGACATTTTCCCTAAAAATCTAGGGAAAGAAAGCAGCAAGGACAGATCAATTATGAATCATGGAGGCACATCAGAAAACAAAGAAACAAAAGGGCACACATCCTCCGCATCCATGTTGGATGGTACAAAGATAAAAATATATGTCGAAAGTTCTGGTCCGTCCCGGGTTTCAAACATACAGTTTTCCCTAGAAAAATCAAAAAATGGTAAAACAGAATCTACAAATGTAAATATTGATGTCGACAGCAAAGGGACACAGAGAGTAGACAAGACTCATCAGGATATGGTTACCGTGGAAGAACTTAAGTCTCATGAGAAATCTGTGTTTAAAACTGAAATTACAATAGGAAGTCCCTCCGAAGGAATATCAGGTGTTAAAAAATTGGAATCAGGGGATTTACAAGCACTCATTCAGAAGCAGGAATTAGAAGCAGAGAGGTATATGGAAAGCATTGAAAAAAAGTATTCTCTCTTATGCCACGAAGAACAGATTGCTGCCTTCGACGAGCACGTAGGTCGAGGCCCTGGCAAATCCGAGGTGAGTTGTTGTTGTTTCCCCCCGTGCTTTGGTAATGATTTTAACTGACACATGGAAATTAATTAATCATCATTTTTTGTTTCATTCCCAAAAACCCGTGACCGTAGGAAGCCTCAGACGACAGTAAAAGTCATTTCGCAGAATTTCAGGAAGAAATTCAAACAGTGATTAAAACCAGATTTGAGTATTGGAGGAATTTCTCAAGTCCATTAATACGGAAGGAAATTAAGACGTTGATGCAGGATGGACAAGGACCAATGCCTGACGAGGATTATAAAAGAGTATTATAACTGCCAATTACTTTGTTTCAACTGCATATTGAGCTGCATCATATTATTTATTATTAATAATATTTTCGAAACCCCCACAATTAGATATCCGCAATCCATTTCAATCCCCTAAATTTGAGTCCGCCGTACTTGTAGAAACTTGCGTCTTATTAGAAGATATTATACATATCACTGATACTTAATTATTTTGCATTCAATTCAATAGCTGCATGACCTTGGAGATAGCATGGAGACTTCATATAAAGAATCCTTTGTTTGCGAGTATGGCATAGCAGACTGTGACTGTGAGAATGGTATAAATTGTGCCTTGCAGTTGGATCCCGGTAAACACATGGATAAAATCACGGGATAAATAGTTGTCTTTAAGTGATATTTTCAGCTTTCCTCATCGATAAATATCACTATTGTGACATATCGTCTTCGGATTTGAATATTAAAATAAAAACTGAATTAATTTAATAGAAATACAAGAGATTTTTTTGAAATCGAGAGATCCCGAGGAACTGAGACACTACTGGACAGCATGGCATGATACAGTCGGAACCAGAATTACTTCTGATGTTTATGAAGAGTTTGTGATGTTGAATAATCAATACGCAAGGGGAAATAGTGAGCTGTTGCAAATCCCATTTTGCAAAAATGTATGAATTATTTTTTTTTGAATTTTTAGTTTTACAATAATCCTTTGTTTTCAGATTTTCGTGATTATGCTGCTATATGGTCCGATGAGTACAATGAATGGACAGACGATTGGACATCAGAAAAATTCCGGAGCAATGTTCTCGATCTTTGGGAACAATTAAAGCCATACTACAAAATTCTCCATGCCTACGTCCGTATGAAGCTCTCTCACTTTCCTAATTATGAGGGTAAACTAGAAAGATGTGGCCCAATTCCAGTCCATTTGCTCGGCAATATGTTTGGTCAAAGTTGGACTAATGTAGCCGGCATTACCAAGCCATACCCTAACGTCATGCCTCTGGATGCAACAGCCGAAATGAGGAAGCAGGTATTTTATTATCTTATCTTTATTTTATGCGAAACAATGTTGCCACATATGCTATTATATTACTTAGAAAGTTTGACGTTTGACCTTATTGATACAGAAATACACTCCCAAGAAAATGTTTGACATTGCCGACGAATTTTATCAAAGTTTGGGGCTCAAAAAACTTCCAGCAACTTTTTGGAATTCATCTGTGTTCACAAAGCCTCCAAACAGCGACATGGTTTGTCATCCTGCTGCTCACGATCTTTGTCTTGGACGTCTGGGAGAAGACTGTGAGTAATATTCTTATTCTTCCAGCAACAACGCAATTTGTATAGAGAATAAGTTGGTCCTCATTATTGCATTTAACTTTCTGTATAAATCGTGAAATCAATTGTTTTTGAAAACAACCAAGATAGAATCACCATGTGTACTGCTGTTAGCCAAAGTGATCTGGTCACCATTCACCACGAACTAGGCCACGTTCAAGTAAATCTTATCGTTGAATTAAAATTTTAATTAGCATTAGTTTAAATTAATATTTCATTATTGTGTGGGATTTGAAATAATAACCCTTCCACATTCGGGTATTGCAGTCAGTTATTATATTTGAAGTCTTGAAATAGTATCACACTTTTATATTTAAGCAAAAGGCTTATGATTTGCGATACAAGCGCAATTTTGGTGAACTACATTTTAACTATGTGATATTCTATAGTATATGATGCAATATGCACATCTAAGATTTGCCTTCAGAGCAGCCTCGAATCCTGGATTTGATGAATCCGTCGGAGATGTATTAGCAATGTCTGTAACAACACCAGGTTAGCCCTTGATTTATATGCTACTCAATTATTATTTCGTCAACAAGTCACAACAATAATCATTATTATGTACCTTTCAAACTCAAATTGTAGAGCACCTTCAATGCTACTTGGGTTTGAACCTTGGACTTAAATTAAAATGCAATGACAGCTCACAAACTAAGTACCCGGTGACCAACACGGATATAAACTATTTATATCTGACAGCTTTGGAAAGTGTGAGTTTGCTTTTGTTTTAAATCAGTTCTTTAATGGAGTTCTCCAAAGAATTATTTTCTATAATATTTTCTCATATCAATTTTAACAGCTTGCGTTTTTCCCGTTTGCGGTTACAATGGAGTCTTGGCGCTGGTTAGTAATGGAGGGCAAAGTGAAAGCGAAAGATTTTAATACAAAGTGGTGGGAAATGAGAAAGGTAATTGTGTTGCTTTATCTTTTATAGGCGACAGAAATTTAACACACCATTGCACCCACTACAACGTTCAACCAAAACGGCAAATTGCTATAATGCTTATGACATTGTAATACCTGCACATTAGTATGCCTATATACGTGCACCTAAGGCACGCATATTGCTACTGAAGAAGCAAATAAATTTCGCTCTCCTTTTTTTACTTAAACAGTGTATAATTTGGTTTTTCAGCATAATAAGGAATAAGAAATGCCTATTCTTGATTATTTTGCAGAAAACAATTTTACACAGTTAAATGCATTAAAAGATGGAGATCGGCAATTTTGCTTCTTCACTAGCGATAAACATGTTTGCCGCAATTGCTTGCCAGTATTTCTGTATTTACTGTGTTGCAGTAAATGTTGCGGGGAATTGGACTTCCAGGGAGAAATAGTGAGTGTTAAACTAACACTAACTTTGACGCTGACTTTACGTACATATTTATGTGCAGTACAAATCCTCTTATATATTTATATCCAAGTTATGCAGTAGACGTTTGTAAAAGTTGTCAAGGAATGTAATTATTAATTCATTCTTACGAGCGATTTAGCCCCAGTCCAAACATTCGGCCACATACAGCCACACGAATTACTTACATTTTCCTTTTGTGTTCACTGCACTGCTCGACATCTCGTATCTTATCATTGGATATTATCATTCGTAGTACCAATACTAACAGTCTACAGCTTAATCGGTGTGTAAATATGGCGAGGTCATTATACTCTTCCTATAGTCCAGTAGAGTACATATACTGCCGAATTGTTATGCATAGGACCGTGTGGGGAGGGTGTCCAAATAATTCCATGTCCATGCTATCTAGTACAAAAAGCAATGCAAAAAGCATGTTTGGACACCCTGCCCGCGGTCCAGTTCTTAAAATTCAGAGAAAACATATAATAATTAATGCTGATATTAACAAACTGATTTCTTGTAGGATATTCAAGGTGTGATTCCCCCTTCTCCCCGACCACCTAGTACCTTCGATGCTGGAGCTAAATATCATATAATTAATCATGCATCATACCTCCGGTGAGTTTCTAAGCGTTAAACAGTAACTCTAATATTTCCAATAATGTATGTTTTTACAATTTTGACATTTATAAAATTTATTTCCAAATAGTTACTTCATGAGCACAGTTTTCCAGTTTGACTTCTATGAATCCTTATGTAAAGCTTCTGGGCAATATAATCCAAATGATCCAGACGGAAAGCCACTGTACAAGTGCGACTTTACAGGGAGCAAGGAGGCGGGCACTTTGCTTGCGTATAAATACTTTCACCTTAATAATTATACTTTCAATCATTTCGATCATACAACCCAGGTACGACGATAAGTATCATTTGTAATTTTTCCTCTGATTTTAGGAGCATGCTTAAGAAAGGAGGAAGAGTGCCTTGGCCTAAGGCACTAAAAGAGATTACAGGAAGAGAATTTGTCACAGTGGAGCCATTGCTCAAGTACTTCACGCCACTCTTTGATAAGCTCAAAGAACTGCTAAAAGAAGGAGGGGAAGACGACTGCTTAGAAAAACCCTGGTCGTAATAATTGGAAAAATTCATGTACTGAAGAACTGGGGGATTGTTGAACAACTTTATTTCTCCGTTGCATGCCAAATAGATTGATCAACGCTCATTTTGATCGTTCAGATCAACGATTAATCATCAATTATTATTCAATGAGTTATACTGGTTTTGTCTGGTCTCCCCCTTTATCACACTGCATAATAAAAATAGTAAACATAGTTGCTATATAGTTTAAAATTGAAATCAGTTTATTTATGTGTATCACATGCATTGAGACTCCCAGTATAAGCGGAAAAAGTATAAGGAATATATACATCTAGTTGTTTCTTTCATGAAGTAGCTACAAATTCTTACAAACAAGGGACAGAGGAGATTCAAGAACTAAAGCTGGAATGCAAAAACAATATAGGTTAGCAGTATGGAAAAGTATGTAAGTACAGTCGTGGATTTAATGGTATAAAATTCCCCTGCCATGAAACCAAATGGGGAGCAAACTCTAAGGAAAGCTTGAGCTCTTTGGTTGTGCAAATGATTATTCGAAGCAAGATATCTCGTCCAGCGGCTCCTAAACTCCTTAGTAGCCTCAAATAATTTTCCCAAGAAGAAAAGGAGCATGAAGAGTCGAATGCATATTAGTAGAATTACCGTGTGGAATACCAAAAGACCAACTCCCTCTGTATTTATCAAACGGCTTTTAAGCGTCGAGTACAAAAGTACTGACGTCAGTATGAGTGACATCCCTTTGTAAAGTAAAAGGTTCGATCCGAATACTTTATTGAATTTCTTTACGACATCCCGTATCTTCAAATAGTGTTGAACAGACCTCTCAAATCTTTCATCGAAAAATACATCCTGCACCTTCTGTTTAGAGGATGGCTCTACTGATGGGTCACTTAAAGTCACACCTACAAAATTCTGGCATATTGCAATGGGATCAAATTTTTTATTTTGGTTTGGAAAATTATGTAATTTTTGTTGTGGAGCCATTATTGATAGCTTTGACATTGTATTAATACTGAGTGTCAAGCTGTTTGTGACACAAAGCTGTAGAAGTTGCATTTGAGCCCTCATAATTCCAGTTGATAAAGACAAACCAATTTGTGCGAAGCAACTGACAATTTTTAACCATGGAATTTCAATCTGAGGATCCACTAAAGAATAGAAGTAGACAGGAGTTCTTGGTTTTAGAATTGCGTTCATTCCCACGAAATACAAAATCATGGCTGTGGCTACCACCTCGTAAGTAACTATGAAAAGAAAGAATCTTTTTTCCTTTTTTAGACATGATGACATACTCCAGTCCCCAACCTGAAGGCCCAGATTTTCTAACAGACGCAGAAATATACATAAGATATTGAGATCAAAACAAATTATTATTATTATTGCCCGTACAAGATAGTTTAGTTCTTTCAGTAAGTAATAATGAGCTTAAAGAAACCTTTTATAATGGAGTTTTCCAAACTATGAATCGAATGGAAAATTGATTGTAAATGATATTTTCTCCAGTAAAAAATAATGATTGTTGTGGCTGAAGCAAATATAGACAACATCCAACCAAATCCTGCAACTTTCAAATCTCCTGTCAAACGTTCGTCTTCTGTTCCTAAACAAATTATGTACTTCACAACTGAAAAAATTAAGTGCGTGAAAAACAAAATGGGGAACAGCTTGCTTAATATTCTTGTAAATATACTGGATTTACAAATCCGAAGGTTTTTCGTATTGGAGGGATCTTTAGTTGAGTCGCTTTTAGTTTCTGGTATGAATTCTAAATTTTCAGGAAAAATACCAATCACCTTTCCAAAGTTGAATACCACCGAGTGTAATTCCAGAACGGTATAGTCCCTTTCAAACATGTTTCGAATATTCGTAAACATTTTCCAAGTTTTATATTTTAAAAACATTGATTTTACCAAATAGTAATCACACTGAATTAGAGAATTAAAATTGAGTTTCTTAATTCTTTTCTGTTCTTTTTAATTTTAGGTGTTCTACTCTTGTGCTCCTTTCCTAAAATTATTAACAAACCTTTAAACTCAAAGATAAGATGATGACTGTACCACGTAGCTGCTGCAACCAGAATTACATGGGTTAAGTGCGTCACATACAGTCACATCAGTTAAAGCAGAAAGATGGATGTGGTACTTATCTGTGCATCTAATTTCCCAAAATAAAACATTAAACAAACAAGCATTAATTAATTGGTTTATGACGTCTGACCTTCATCATGCATATCTCTGTTGACACAAGCTCATAAAGAACCAATTTAAGGATTAAATAACAAATGTAAATAAAAATGGTGACGTTATAACGTCAAAACCGTGAACAAAACCGCGAGGCGAGGTGGTAAAACGACGCAATGGAATATAGGTTACTAGTACTTACTTGTTATTATGTGCTTCAATGATGAAATATAGCCATCGTTTAACGAATGCAAACTTTCCATTCAATAAAAACACTGTTGTAATAAGCAGCATTTCCGATAGGAACGCTCTCTGGTGCTGGGGGATATGATTTCGTTTTGAAGGTTTTTAGATGCTGAGCTTAAGCATCTAATGAAATGGCCATGTCCGTCTGTCCGTCCGTCTGTCCGTCTGTTGGCCGCACGCTACAGGTCAAACCGTTTACTCCATGGTCTTGAAACTTTTTTTAAACTATCACAAATGCGAGCAGGCAGGTCTGTATTGTTTTTTTACCTCAATTGGACTGACCATTGCTTTACAATTAAAAGTTGAACTGGACAAGGTCAAGAAATGTAGAAGTAATCACCATAAAAAGCGAATGAAGTGAAACATAGCTGGGCGCACTGGAAGAGTAG
>JAQFZE010001065.1:0-20094 GCA_034695245.1 Dicyrtomina saundersi | reverse complement strand
TGCCATCCAATTGAGCCATTTGAAACTCTTCCCAATGGAACTCCATGTATTCAAGGAATTTGCAATGACGTACGTATTCTTAGAACCTCGAACGCTACAAAAAATTATATACGTAATACTTACCTATACCTACTTTAGCTGTGCACATAAATCTACAAAGCTGTGCCTTTTTTTATTTTGATGATTTCAGGGATCATGTGAAAGGACTGGACATCATGATACTCCACCGTTCCTGGACATTTTTGAAGATATTAACATCAATCGCCTGCTTAAATTTTTGAAGGACAATATTATTTTCACTGTCGTTTTAATCACCTCCGTACTTTGGATTCCAGGAAGTG
The DNA here is from genome assembly GCA_034695245.1 of Dicyrtomina saundersi. Lineage (NCBI taxonomy): Eukaryota > Metazoa > Arthropoda > Collembola > Symphypleona > Dicyrtomidae > Dicyrtomina > Dicyrtomina saundersi. The sequence continues at coordinate 19,753 of JAQFZE010001065.1, read as the reverse complement.
CAATCGTGAGTTTTATTGATAGGCGGAGTCACAAATTGGTACGTTAATCGCAGTAATGGGAATTTGCTTGAAAAACATCCAGAGATTGCTTTGTAGCTTACCTTGGTACACTATTTTAAATGAGATTTGTAGTCTCCAGATCAGAATGTTTATGCACTTGTTGACATATTTGTAAAACGGATGTAAGCATAATATTATCTTAATAATTGTACTAGGCATTGGAAGAAGATGAGTGGTCACGGAACAAAACGGATTTAATACATCCCTCGGACTCCCGCCCTGTGATTTACCTTCGACCAAAACCAAGTTCCAGCGATCTTGCGTATGGGATTAACATGTGACCTGACATTTTCCGATTAAACATTTTATATTTTCAATTTCACGTACCTAAATAAAAATGTTTTTAGTATACTTATACCAGAGTTCATGGATATAGGTAAATCGAATAAAAAGGTAACCTATAATATTTGCTTATACTTAATCGCAATAAGCCGTCGCATGGCATCGTCGTATTGTTTGGATTTTACTAAGCTATAATAATATATTGCGATACTTCTTACTTTTCCTGTAACCTGTTTTATTTCTACAGTAGTACAGTATAACTTCTTGACCATTCTTAACGAAATGTATGTAACACTACTGAGCAATATTTTCCATTGACTTTTCACTCGTTCAAGTGGATTATTTACCTTAGCTAATATAAAATGTCGCAGGTCGCATTTCGTGAAAATTGTTGTTCTGCCATGATTCTAAATTATTGCTAATTGTGTATTTCGTAACCTTTTTAAAGGAATACATACTTTTTAATTAGTCAGTGATATGTCTCTGTTTGTACATTTATTTGTTTATATAATATTATGTTAGTAGGTACAAAAAATAAGCTTAAGGAAAGAGCCCTATGCACCATGTGCTCTATCGGTGCTCTATTGGCCTTTTGAATTCAAATTTCGGAATGTCCATGGAATTATGCGCATAGTAGACATTAACTATATGTACTATCATTCAAGGTGCAAAAAGGGCTTTAGAAGGTGCAAATTAAGGAATACTAAATAAAACTGGGCGAGTGAATCACATACGTTGACACAAAAGCTTCAGGAACTTTAAAAATTAAAACAGCATTATTAATAATACCCAAATTAATATACCCAGATGCGACGAACTACTTATAAGTTTCTGTTTACTATTCGGAATTCAAATTCCCAAGACTAATAATATTCTAAAACTGCATATCTATATACCCAGGACTACTTTGAGATTATTTGATTATTAATGGGAACGAAGAACTAATAAATTTATTAATAACTTTGCCCCTTTCACCAGAGTGTGAAAAGTTGAGATAACGTAAAGGGAAACATATAGTATTAAGTATATAGATGTAGGTTCCTCCAATAAATGCCAGGTCCCCATTCCTATAAATGTCATAATTTTGAAAGCTACATCTTTGTGCGATTTTGATGTGAAACTGTCACCGTCAACTGTAAAAAATGGAAAAATAAATAAATCGCTCTCTCTCTCTCTGTTGGCAACTTACCAATATTTCCCTGTTGAGTTGCACTTTAAATTGCATATGTGTAAGGAAATTCTCCGTGTGGTAGACTGTAAAATTCCGATGCGGTAATCTACACGAAAACTAATTTTTCAAATGGTGTATCCGTAAAAGAGATCACTCGCAAAATTAATCATACCGTTATACAGCGATTTAAGCATTGTGAAACATGTAAACGGCGGAGGACACAGATACAGAAGATTCATCATAATTTGGACGGGATGGTACTATGCACATAATATATTGGAGGACAGCCGACTAAAATACGTTTAAAAGACAGACAAATCAACGTATGACAATAATCTGCATAATTACCTACGGTGACAATATTTACCGATGATGACGAGCTTGTCAAATTAAGTACAGTTTAGACCAGTTTCTTTAATTAATATTCCATACTCTGTGCCACAAGCTGCTCCCTAACAAATTCGTATATGAGGGTTTATGCATAATATTGGGTTGGGATTGAGAATGTAATGAGTAATCTTCTTCTTTTTTTAACTATATACATAGCCTCACACTTAAATTGTTCTTATACTTGTCATTAAAATGCCGCATTATGTGAAATTTTATTTTAAAATTTTATAGGCTATTATTGGTATGAAAATATAGGAACATCTCCACTATACATCAAACACATTCCGCAACATGTCCGCGAAACGACCGTGCCCTCCACTGTGGTTTTTCAAAATGTATACTATGGCTTTTTCTATATATGTAGATGAATCGGATCTAGCTATACATGCATTGTGTAGCAATATTTTACTTCCACGCACAGTCATTAATCAGAGCATCAGAAGTTGAACCAAAAGTTAAAGTGGAGATGTATATTTAGGTGTTGGAAGACATGCCAAAATTGCAATGTATGGATGATCCCGGAAGTGCTTAAATAGCTCGTAATATATTCATGTATCGGTTACCCAAATTACTTTACCACCCAGTCCGATATTATTTATGATCCCATTTTCCACCCTCATGGTTCCCAAATTGCACTTGAAAATCCAGAGTGAAGTCACAAAATAGTAATATGTTTGGCCCAGATGACACTGACACCAAGAGAGTTGATGTTGACACGCTGGCTTTTCACAATTTCAGTACATATTATATGTGAGTAGTGTGAGTACAGTGCAAATACGACGAGGAAATAGGTGGAACGTGGAACCCTATGTATAAACACTGATGCCTCCGCTTTTTAGTTTTCTTCATGAAATAAGTAAACAACAGAAGCAGCATAAATATTTTCCATAAAAGAATTCATTGTAAATGTATTTTTCTTAGACTTGTGAGTATATAATCAAACGTTAAACAAAACATAGACTGAGATTAACCTTTCTAATAATAAGTTACCTATATCAACTAACTAAAACCACTAAATGTGTATTAAGTTCAAGTTATTAATAACTATTCAAATTTTACATTTTTTAGCCTTTTGAATTCAAAACATTAAATTTAGTAAATAAGAACATTTTGATTTTCGTTGAGTTTCACACTGTACTTTTACAGTACAATAAAATCTGAACGGAAAATTAACCACAGTAAAAATAATCATTATTATTATTATACAGTACTTACAAACTACCTAGAATAATGTAGTAATAATGTTTATCATTATCCGTTCACAGGTCACAGATTAATGACTATTAATTTTCTTCGAAAAGTTAACCGTTCTAACCGTTTCATACCTTAATATCTAAACTATCGTACGAGGTCTATGTAGTAATTATTTAAAGTATGTATTATAACAATAATAATATCTGTAAGGATAACTCCCATGTGTAATAAATCCGTACTCTGTACAGATTGTACATTGAAATATTTTTTCGTCCATGTAATTATATAGTATATATATGTATGAATGAACTTTTGCACGTTTCCGTATATATTTTGTCAAGTAATTCCACTGTTGGCTTTAGTAAAAATTACGGGAACTCCCTTCATCATGACGAAACTAATCATAAAAGTTTTAATAAATAAATGGTTAGAAATTTCAACAATGTAACAGCGGGAGGAAACATGCAATAGCTCAGATTCTGAATAAAAATTGGGCCCTACTGACTGAGTCATGAATTTCTGTATTAAATTTGTGTTGTGGCCACAGTGCTGTTGGTACGTCAAAATCAACTGCCCACAAAATGGATTAAATTAAAAAATCAGCCAGTAGTAACAAGTACAAACAAAGACAGAGTATAGTAAAAATGTACATAAATAAATCATAGTTATACAATAACTAATTAATTGATCAGGAAGAGTTACACGTTAGCAATATTATAGTACACCCATATTTAACTAAAAACTGAAAAGGAATGGCTTAAAAATCTGTTGCTGTCGACCTCATTACGTGAACGCACGAAAATAATGAATTTCCATACCTGTTAATAATAATGGTAATAATTGCTACCTTTAAACAAGACCGAGATTTCTACGTACGGCAAAATGAAAAAGACGCGAAAGGTTCAAACTATACATTGTAGTAACCCAACGCATTCTTATATAAGCCAATCAAGTACTGGGATTTAATATTCAAACTGTGTTTCAATAAATGAATACACTATACGGACGAAGAGAGTTAAAAAACTTTCTCACTGAGTTTAGTAGTGATTTCGATTTCTGGAGGCGGTTTGTTATGTATAAGGCGAGTTATCTATAAAGACTAAAAATTTTCCGCAATACAATTTAACGGGTTACCTATCTTCCTTTCTGGATATCGATAACCGTCGTATTATGCAAGTAAAATACTTCTATATCATTATTTAAGGAGTATAATTAAAGCTCAATTTTTACAAAATACGAAACTATTTTAGGCTATGCAATTATTTTCCTCACCTAATCAATACTTTTGACCGTTTTTCATTTTTTTTGTGACATCGCCTAAATAATCATTTGGAAATGAAATTCGGACACAAAAAGATGCAATCAGGCTATTTATAGATTCCATCGCGCGCCTTATGTAGGTAGTTATTAATTATATCTTTGGGAATCAGAACAAAAATATTTGCAAACCATTTAAGTCATTCTGAGATGCCTTCCTAAATGCAAATGAAGATCTTCATAAAAATAACAAAAATTCATAAACATAACTGATTTGCAGAAATTTAAAAAGCTTACTGTTAGAATGAGGAACTCACCAAAACTTAACCACAACCTATAGTATAGTAAAAATTAATTAAAATAGTTTTATAACTATACACAATAAAAATTTCTCTTTGCACAACGATTTCATATGCTTAAAATACGATAGCTATTTCGCTCAACATAATACATATTATTTAGGTAGAAAACATTACTTCTGCAATTGAATTTCACAAGTTCAAGTTATATACAATATACATACAACAATGTGTCCAGGACGCAGCACGCGACATAGATTTTCTAAAAAATAAATAATGATCATTCATGTAATACTTTGTTGTAAAATTTAAATTTCGCATACAAATTTAGCCCTGGTCTGGGGCCTCTGGATTGTACATTTATATATTTGTATATAGAGTAGCAAGAAAACTAACCGTCTTCGTGGCTTATAATGGGGAAATTTATTTTTTACTTCTTGTGTAACGCTCCCACAAATACCTAGCACTTATTAAATATTATTCGTATGCTATATGCTACCTAAACAGAGATAAGGTGTTACATTTCGATGTCACTGCTTATAAGACTTGACTTTCTGAACTGTTTCCTATTAATGACCTAGTGTCACCAACCATCCATTGTCAGATTACACTCTTACGGCTTTGGTAACCATTTCACAATACACAAGTAATAGTACAATTTATAAACTTCAAATCTAAAATATATATTTCCCATTTACAAACTTCAATATGTGTTCGCACTAGAACGAACAAAACTAATGTAAGGTAAAAGGTGTCTTCTCATCCCTAACTACTCCTAATCCACATTAATATATACAATTTGTTAGAATTATATTTTGCTTTATAGAGATAATGCATACTTTACTTCTGAAAATAGTTACTGTGCAAAGCCATTTGTGCAGGCACCAAGTATATCTACGTATAATTGCTGCAATGTACTATAGTTTTACAATATTATTTATTTTATTTAATATTTAATAGTTATTTCCATTATAGTTATGTATACCAGGTGAGTTAATATTTCAAAAACCTATACAAATTCACAGACGGGATCTACTAATTTTGCCTTCATCATACTTTTTCAAAAATGAAAGTAATTATTCATGAGATGTACATTATTTCTGAATGGTGATACCAAAACTTGAGTACAAGTTTGGACTTTTGTAATAGTAATTACATAAAATGAAGGAGCGAACATAAAGAAGAAAAAATAGGATAGCAGGAAACGATAAAGTAAACTTAAGATTATTACACAGATACATATTTTAATGCGAGTTCAATTTAACAGACCCTAAATTATACCACAGCTGTCACATTAAAGATGTTTGGATTGATAAATCTACATAGCTGCGACTCGTAATAATTAAAACGGGCTTTACGAAAATGAGCTCAGCTTGGATTTCGTAATCAAAGACAATGTTTTCTTTGATATACCTATACTACTGCTTACTCTGCTCATAATATATTTTAAAAGTAAAACCAATCACAACAAAGCTATTGTAGAGACCAATCAGTTGAAATGAAATTGTAGCCGGATAAATGAAAAACATTCAAAATAAATTTGAAAATACCAATGCGTTTTAAAGTTTTAGATTTAAATTAACGCAGCAATAAAGATGAAGACAGACTCGTAACAAAACTTAGCTCTCAAAATCAGATGACATGGGAAGGAGGCTAATGGATGGCAGCTCATGATTATCGTCACAAGACCTGTCCAAATATTCGGGAGTAACCAAACCAAATTGAGCAATTACTTGAAAATGAATGTCTAGTGATGGGTGCTCTTTTTCAAAATGAACATGGCGACATATGTATGCGCCGTGTCTTGACAAAATCTCAGTGAAAGCTTTCTCTTCTCGTCGAATATATGGCCGCCTTGAGTCACTCAACTGATAAGGTGTCATATGAACATGTACACGGATTCCTGTTCTAGTCAAAGTTTCCAGGAGAGATCGCGATGTAATCCATGTATTCTTCCCACCGCCATGGCCACCGTCTAACCAGTACATATGCCGGATGCTTTTTAGGAAGCCCTCCATAGAACGGTCATCAGGAGTGAGTGTCTACATTGAGTAAAAATAACCAAAATTATTACAAAATAGTTTGTTGCGTTTATTTAATAAAGCGGAATTAACTTAAATTTTTCCGACTGGACTGATAGGTCTCTTTCTTACTTTTAAATAGTGAAACTCGTAAATAAGTTGATTGAGAACAACGCATCCTTTACTAAAGCCAACAAGACTTATATTAGCCCTCTCCAAATGTGGATTTAAATCATCAGATGTACTTCCTGTCACGCCATTGGTCCCGGTACTGTCATCAGTTGTGGTTGAGGAAACAACCGAGTCTTCGTCTTCTGCAGATAATTTTCTATGCTGAACCGCTTCACTACTGCTACTACTCTCCTGGGATTTAAATGGAGCTCTAGTATTTTGTTCAATCAGAATGGACAGGTTCTTGAGAAGACTCTCTAAGTGCTGTATTGCATAGTTATTGGGGGTGTGTTCCGGATGGCCAGTGTTACTGTTGCTTGGTACAAAATTATCGAAACAACTGAACATATAAATTTGCATTCGAACAGGGCGAACAATAACGATGTGATGAGTGGGGAACTGTCGTTGTAGAATTTGAGCCACGTTCTCTAAATTCCAATCTACGTAGTTTTTGTACTCCCCAGTTGATCGCATCATTTCTTCTGTATCCTATACCAGAAGTAGAACAATCATTAATTTGAAGTATGTACTATTTACACAGTTAAAGTACTGAGCTACCCATCAGAACTAAATCCCTTCAAGTAACAAAATACTCACTTGAATATCCCCTCCAAAGTAAACAAGAACTTTGTTGGAATTGGTATGCTGAATATTCTCCTCGTCATCTGCAAATGGGTCATAGTCAGGATCATCAGGTCCAGGCGCAGTGGGTGTCTCATCTTCAGGTGTTTTACTTCCATCAATCACTAATGGTGGGCAGTAAACTAAGTCATTGGATCGCAATTCGTAACCACGAACTGAGCTGTATATAATGGGTCTGGTAACCTCAACACTACTTCCCTCAGGTGAAACAATATTACTACTGCTTTCATCTTTTTCCCGTCCTCCTCCTCCTTCTGACGAAATTTGAACAGGTATCCCATTCTGATGTTGCTGTTGATGCAGTAAGTCATGCCCTTCCTCTATCTCCCCGATTTCCCCATTTTCTTGAACATCGACTTCCATTTCTTCCATGTAATATTATCGTCTCGATTAAAAACGTGATCTTCCAATGTTTCACACGTTAAGTTAGGCTTTCCATTTGGGAATAATGAAATTAAAATTTATTACATTTAGAACTTATAACAGGTTTAAGCTATGACGAAATTTTGCGTTCATACTTATTACAAATAAGTAAAGATATATATTGTAATTGCCACTCAGTTTTTTAAAAATTGCAGCTACATTTGAGTACAGTATCATTTAAGCAAAATATTTCATCCTCACTTCCTTCGAATTCGAATGCTTTGATTGGTTTTTGGATGATGAAAATTACAGTAGCACCTAATTACATTGAAAGCAGTAGATAATTTACAACTGCATTTTGCCTTTCTACAGCGCTGTACATACAGTAAACGGTACAACTTTAAGTACCTCTAATCTATCTGCAACACGCAGTTAGAACCAAACCAGAGAAACTAAAATTGTATGCACATCATGAAGATTTTAAATTTCAAATAATTACTACCTACGTATTTATGAGCTGTCTACATGGTGAAATCATGACGTTTTGGTAGCACAATTTTCGTCGTCTACTACCATTTGGCACCAAAGAATGCATATTTAAAATTTCAACATTTCTCTATAAACATCCACATTAAATCCAAATCCCATCCAAATGAAAAGATCAGTCAGTTGGTCATGAATACCGTTTGCATTAGAATTTGAGGTCTGTTCACGTAAAAGTTGACTCAATTTAAATGGCATGCATGGTCGAAAGTTACACATTTGTGCTAGAATCTTATTTCAGTTTGAAACACATACACTCTTTCTATCTGACTCACACTTTGATACAGATGAAGATGCGAAATTTGTTTTATAAAAAAGCATGCATCTTTTTTTCTTCCTTAGAATAGAATATCACATAAAAAAATTTATCTGCAACTGGCACAGCTGCAATCGTTCCTCATGAAATCGCACAAATCTCGCACATCACTCTTCAATCGCTTGAGTTTGGCAAGAACTTCTTCCCTGAGTAGATTATAGCACATTGCTACAAGACCCAAACCCAAAAGTAAATAAATAAAGTTGATCATGAGCCGAGTTTGATTTGATTCTGAGGAAACTTCTATTCTTGTTCCAGGGACAAAATCGCCAAGTCCAATTTTGCATAAACTTGTTACGCAAAAGTAGACAGCATCCAGATACTCCCAATCTTCCCACACAGAGAACATTACAGTTCCAATACAAACATAACCTAAGAGGACGTAAAGTGAGGCTGTACTGGAGACAACAATTGGTTGGTCATCGTCGTCATCATCGTCATCATCTCGGTCATCAACAGCAGCAGTTCCATTCCTACTACTGCCCTCACCCCCATCTGCTTCAGCCGAGGGATCACCAACTTCATCCAATGAAGAGGTTCTTGAGTTTCCTGAAAATAAATATAAACATCAGTCAAACTCGGCAATTTAAAGTCAGTCTGGTCTGAACACAAGGATTAATTCCAATAAAATATCAATAGTTTCACTCACCAACTGAGCAGGAATTCAACTTGATGTAGATCCACTTAAAAGCATTCGCAAAAGCACGTCCCATGTTCATAAAATACAAGACATACAGAGGAATTCCAAATATAGCATACAAAATTGTTATTACTTTTCCCCAGTCTGTTCGAGGTACCAGATTCCCGTATCCAATCATGGTGAATATGGACAGAGTAAACATAAGGGAAGCAGGGAAATTCCATTGCTCTGTTGCATTCTTCCCATTGTAGCCTTCCTTCACAGCATCTACAACTTGTCTCTATATAATTCAAAATCATTTATATTATTAATTATTGATCTAAAGACAGAATTTTTAAAGAATTACTGAAAACACATATAAATGAATACATTATACATTGACACTGAGTTACTCGACTTGGCTTCTTACCTGGAATTCACTGAGGGTGTTATTAGCAGCCATACTCCATTCCGTTTCATTGAAGCGATTATCTTCAAAATTAACCCATAGATCTAATGCCGTTTTGTTTCGTAATTTCAGGACGGCATCACACTGAGAATTAGCTTTCGCATCATCCCGTGTTTCTAATTCTCGGAAAACGACAGCTCCAACAATAGCATAACCCACAATAATCCCACCCACCCCAACTTGAGTGCACATAAATGTTGCTAAGGATCGACAGAAAGTTTTTAATTTGGCGGATCGCCCCTGTTCTTCGAAAGCCATTGGATCCTCCCATGATCGACCACGATTAAAGCCTGGACCTCGACTAGAACGGTTTCGTACTGACTGCCTCGTTCTACTCCTCGAACTCATTTTTAATTCTTATTTTCTTACAGTGCTCAATATTTCCTTCACCTTATAAATTTCTTATGCACTACGCAATTGACTCTGATTTCCGAATTTCTAATGCAAAATCTTGTCCTCCTTGTCTTTGATCGAGGACAAAAGTAACGGCAAAAATTGGGGAATTTGGATTTGGATGATACAAATTACGTGATTCGGGGTGGAAACGGCTGACGGCTACCCGCACATGTAGCTACACATTTTGAGCTAATGGCTATAGTAAATCATCTACTTTTTGGCAAACTTCTTGTTTCTTTATGTCAACATGCCATACATTAGCATCTCATTTATTACATTTTATTTCTCATACTTTTTATTTCCCCAGCTTTCCTGACCATCTGTATCCGCATATCCCGCAAAGCGATTCCAGGTATAAAATACGTTAACACTTTTTACACGCGCACTTTAAACAAATAGGTACTATATGAACTCATTTTTTTAAGGTCTACACAGTTTACGTGAAAATAATATAATATAAATTCGTTATGTTTCTTTCAATAAACTCATTATGTGATTTTATAGGAATAGCACGTTCAAACTTTAAAATTATAGTCTAGTCCACACGATAATTCTGAATTCTGTTAATTCAATCAAAATGATTCCACCACGCATCCAATTCATATCAACTCCCAGTCACAAAGGTTCCAAAACGATTATTATTATTATCTAATTCATCTAAGAGTGATGCAACAATGTATTTGATATGAATGTTCCTTTTGTAACTGCACAGAAGTTTGCAACCCAAATTATTGAAAGCTACGAAGATTATACTTGGAATATAAAGCAAGCTCTTGTCCTTCCGTGAACAAAGTTGAAATTCACATTAAGCACTGAATGACGCTAATATATTATTTAACAAAAGCAGAATTTATTTTCTTGGTTGGAAATCTGAACCTATAGGAAAGGGGAGTTCAAGCTGCACAAACACAGATTTTTGCTCAAAATACTAAGAAAACCGCTTGGAAGATAAGAGGATTAAGGGGAAATATTGAAATTGAAGAAGATCCAGAGGAAGCACATAGCCGTGAAGTAAAGCTCACTAGTCAGATTAAAGAAGTGTGAATTCCATTCAAATTCAATATAGTTGACACATTTAGACCGCTGGATGAGAGAGAGACTGGGAGAGTAAAAAGAACTTGTCTTGTAATCCTCATTCTCGACAAAAAGAAAAATCAAGGAGAAGCCAAATTTTGTAACTGAAGAGACAAGAAGATCCAAGCTTGACTTGTTCACCCTGGTTATGTCTCCCTTGAACTGAGCGAGAGAGTTGAAGGATTATTTTAAGATCCCGCATCCTCTTATTCTCATCTCCGCAAGTCGGGTTTTATTTTTAACTATGTACCAAACTCTTCTTTTTTTTAAACGATAACGATTCACAACTAGACAGCACTATTACACGTAATGCTGATATACCCAGGTACTTTTTTTCCACCCTATGATTATATTATGTTTTAGATTCAACGTCACCCTGCGTATGTATTACTTTTTACTGTGCACAATTCTAATGTCTACTATAGCGGCTAAACCCCTTTTTTATAGCTTTCAATACAGACTCTATAGCCTGCATACAATCATACAATGCCTAACCCGTAATTAGGCATATTTCAAAGTATTCACGTGCATTCAAGAAAAATATCTACGGCTACAACTTTGCAGATTATGTAAATAGAAATAGAAATATACATAGCACACGTGAAAGCTTAGAGGAACACCTTTTACTTGAGAACTCAGAAAATAAAACAGAAATATCTCTAATTCTAGCCGCATTTCTTACGTCATTATTTCACAACTATAGTCGCACCGTTTACCTCCACACAAGACACAAGTTCACAAATTGTATGCATGAATAAAAATTAAAGTTAGTATAATCTAGTCTAGTGATCTTTCTTTTCCAATATGATAATCAATACGAATAATAGGAATGGGACTACACGTCAATAACGAGTATTACTTCAGATACCTAAATTTAGCATTCAAATTTCATGATCCAGACTCCATCCTGTCTGATATACTAAACAATATATTTAATTAAAGGATATTAGAGCCTAAGCTAAATGTTTAAAAAACCGTGTGACATACAATTCTTGCCATTGCATTGGTAAATTATTTATCGTAGGAATTTACCAATCTGGTTAGAATCCGCATGTTGTTGGCTTTGTGCTTTTCAAATATCATGTTACATATATACACAATACAGACTAAAGTACCTACACACTGTAGACTGTAGACACATATAGGGTAATGCTGGTGCTAGTATAATGCCTCACTTTCACTTCGCTAACGGCCCGACACAAGTTTCTGTATCGTAAAAAGTTACAAAGTAGGTAAAAAAATAAAATCGCTAGCTGCGAGTACTCAGACTCAAAAATGAGAAAAACCAAGGAGCCAAGAACCTCCAAATGCTCTCAGAAACTGAAGAAACTGCCCCGTGTGTGATAAACTGATAAAGGAGTTTTGTATACCAATTATCATCCATTTTAACGAACCATACAGTGACATCAGTAAATACAAGTTGTAGCAATTGCAATCAACTCCGGTATGTATAGTATTTACTTATTGGTGTCTGGAAACACTAAAGATAAAACAGCGCTCACTTTCCACCATTTCGACCATGAATGAATTCTTTTATTAGGGAACACCTACCCACCACAAGGCAAGCCATAGACAACCAGACGACAGATAGACCCATCCACGGTCTCGACACAAAACAGGAACTAAATAGCATAGTCAGGGACGCACAGAACCAGAACAAAAAATCTCATATTTGCTTGGGTTCCTAATATGCGGTTAATATAGATTTGAACCCATCTTTCCAGTTAGAATATTATATAGGTAATATATATACAATACAACAGCATCCAGGGCTTTGCTTATGTAGAGTCATAATGATGATTTTTCACCAAAAGAAAGTAAAAAAGAAACCAGGGAAGCCAGTGTATTGTACCCTTTATTTACATACAAAAATTAGGTACGTTACCTTTATTTACTTACACAGGTACAAACATATTAATAAATGAATTGAACGTACTTTTAGAGCATTTTTAACAAAATATTATGTGGGTTTTCTTTACTGTAAATGCTGCTCTTACTTTTAGACCGAAGGTAGTACATTTTTGAATGCATTGGTAAGCCACCATTGAATTAAATGGAGTTACTCAGTTAGCCCTTTCCCTTTTCCCCCGCACTAAATAACCATGCCACTGTGGTAAATGTGTAGCCGTAACATGCCATTGCCATATTAATAGTTTCATTGGAAACCCTGGAGTTGGATGAACTACATGGTTACTATAATATACCGGAAACGGGATGCTATAATTTGGTGCCTAATCTACATACATTCCACTATACTACGATATGCGAACACAAAAATACAGAAAAAAGTCTTCATTACTGTGGGCTGTCTAGAATATCTGTAATAATTCTAGTTCTAGAACAATAAAATCATTGAAATACTTTATCCTCATCATCGCCGACTTTTGAGACATACATTTTATCAGGTAATTCTAATCATTTGGCCAACTTTGTCTTGGCTTTAAGTTTATAAAATGGTTACGGTTTGGTTCCCCGAACTACTTTCTCCAAAGCGTTTGTCAGTATTGCCAGTGGTATATGTAAGTCAAGTAATAACTATAGGGGCTTAGTTTGTGTGTGCACAGTATAATGCAATGCAAATTAATGATGATTATAATTATGCACTTTAATTTATGTACGAATATGAATGTATAATGTCGTCCTATATGTTGCAAAATAGTTAATAGTAGTAAACAGTACCAAAGGTGGTGGTACATATATATCATAAAAGTGAAAAATTAGGCAATACATGACATGCATTTCTGGTTTACTCAATTTTGCAAAGGAGCAAAAAAAATTTTTATTTCATGATTCCAAATTATTCATCAGGAGCCAACTTGTAATGTAATGATGAAATTTCGAAATTTAAGAAAACAATTTAAATTCCTTAACAAGTGGTTTGATAGCATTCCTTGGATAGGGTTTTATAGCAATGCACGTAGGGATATTCTCTGGCTCCTCAATCCATAGTTTGAAGTCAATGTTTTTCGTGGAGAGCCTTCCTGCTAAATCAGTGAGGGACTCAGCATCTGGAGCTTGGAGAACCACTTTATGCATTGAGTCCAACTTGGCCAAATATGCTCGAGTATTCTCATCATCCTGATACATATGCAGTACTGCTGAAGTGGCATGGCATGCTTGAGCTACACAATAAATCAGTTTCTAGTTTGTACAATAATACAACAAAATAACTAAAAATTATTGTGAAATCAAGTCAAACGGTGTACAACTTTAGACCTGGCCTCACAATAACGGCCACAGTCCGCGAGTACAGTCCGTAAGCCACAAACATATTTTTAGTGAATAGTATATAGCACACTCTTTTCCCTTCCGAAAACCCCGAGTCATTCTCACTCACCAGTCACCACGACATGTGGAATGATAAATCTGTCACCTACTAAACAAACTTGTACATTCCACCAAAATACGCATGTCACCTCCAAAGCTCTAAAGATCACTTTTAAACTACAAACCTTTTAAGCCAACGAAGTTACACGCACGGATATTCAAATCCAAACTAGATAGAAAATGTGCAGAAGTTTATTTTAAAATGTATGAGGTTAATAAAAGAGTAAATATAATTTTCACACGGGACATCTATACCAATTAGTAAATTAGTATTTTTTGACATAGAGACATTGATTTACCCTACCTACAATTTTGAGAGACCCTATAGACCCGAAGTAGTCCAATCGTTTATTTTACAAAACGATTTGTATGCATGCAGGCCTATAAAGTTAACATCAAAAATCTGATCGAGCTAATCTGCTGCCAATAAGAAAAGTTTTCAATTGTGTCGAAGAGCCTTTTGACACTGCTTATAAGTAGGTCAATATTTAGCCATAATGTAAATATTATTATGATTTACTTATAATCACGAGACATGAAATGTGAAAACGGATACATATCTTGGGGCTCTAGGGGTTTGGGGTCAAAACATTTACTTAAATTAAAATAGGTAGAAACAAGTCAAAAGTGTATATATCAGGTCATTTTCTTCAATAACGAGTTCAATGTACCAAAAAATGCTATTAAAATGACGGAAAATAAACGAAAAAGGATCTAATACATTGTAAATTATAGCATGACTATTTTATTATGCACTAATCATTGAATGTTTACCTCTGTATTTGCGAGTGTTGTTGTGCATGTACATAACAGGTAGTACAAGGATCTATTATTAAGGATAGAGTAGGTGTAGCAGAGACACGAGAGAACCGTGTCCCAGTTACGTGCATATGTGTTTACGTGCACCCTTCGCACCAGTCGAGCTGAAGCGAGGTTCGAACATTTTCAAAACTGACACTGTACTTTGAACAACTGAGTGGCAATTACATTTAAAATATAACAATTGAATAATTAAGGAGTTAATGCTTACCTATGAGTGCTCCAAGAGGCCAATTAAGAATAGTTTGTAAATCTTTTCGTAAAATGACGTACTGAACCAAACTCATATTGAAAATGCTTCCCAGACGAAATTGAATCAGCCGCGGGCAACAGCACCGGTTTTCAGACGAATGCAATTCTTTCCCAAGGATTACTCGCATCTTCTATCATTGCCCAGCCCGTAATCACAATTTAAATTTTGTATATTGTATTTTATTTTTAAGTTGTAATAATAATTAAAATATCAATAAAAAATGCTTGTTTTAATCGTCTATTCTCTAGAAACAGACACTACTGTAGCCGAAATCTAGAAGATATTGTTTCCTCTCCTAAAGTCCTCATGTTTAAATTTCCTGAGCCTGACTATATAGCAAATCATTTTTTAAAAGCGAGTCATATTTTTGAAGCGAGTCAAGTCAAGCGTTAAAGTGACCAAGAATTTGGTAACAAATAATCGCAACTATTGGCATGATCGGCCAAGTCCAAGATGGGCCCGACTGAAGCTTTAAATAGGTTCCGCCAGGAATTACGCCAAGCTTTTCTTTTTTGCTTGGACTGATCGGAAATTGGGGTGTAGAAGAAAAAACCTCTTCATTTTCATTTGACCCAGTATTAATGACTACTGACCTCGGGAGTTATTATCCGAGGAACAGTTCTCAGCTTTAAGCCAATTAAAGCTACAATCTATTAAAAATCGCATGAGCATATTCATAATTTTTTATAATATAATATATAAACGTAATACGGGAGAAGCGTTTTACTTTATGAATACTACAGATATTATTTATGAACTATGAACACGTGTTTAGTAAGTATGTACATAATTGAATGGATGTAAAATAGAGCCCTATACTGAACGACTTAATGTAGTTTGTAGACCGCAATGTGTCACCGTTTATACAGGGCAATGTATTATAAGGTATTCCGAATACGTTAGTTCTATGACATAAAACTCAGTTAAATAATTCCTTTCAATTCAGTATTATTACTACAGCTTAATAATTATAGTGCAGCTAATTATGAACAAAGAGTTACCTAAATAAGCCGCTGGATAAATCGTCACGAATATTATAATACATTTAGTTCAAGATGCTTTTATTTTCACATACATAATTGCAACACCAAGTACAGAATAACAACTTGTTGTACAGTCAGTATCAAATTTTACTATTTTACATTGAAAAAAAAGACAATAAAGAGTAGTAAACACAGTAATATCAAAAGATCATTAATCTATTTTTACAAAATAAATACATATTATATACAAACGTAAAAGGTCAGAACTTTGTATTTTCAACCACCTTAGATTTTCTTTATTGTTCCTGCTTAGGAGTGTCCAGTCCGTACTTTGCCTTCATTTTTTCAAGTTCTTCAAGCTTTTTCTCAGCATCAAGCTTTTTGAATGCTTTAGTAGCTTGGTAGTACAGCACAACCAAATATCGGTTGCATACATTGAAACCAGAAAGATGATCGCAAGCATTTTTAGCATCGAAAATATCTTCGTATACAACGAAAGCTGTGCCTTTTGTCTCTGGAGTATTACCCCTGTTAAAAAAAACAAAAAATAAGCATTCATTATATTCGTGTTTTTGATATACATATATTATTCTCGAAACATATCCCATATCCATATTATGTACAACTGACAACTGAGATAAGCATACTAGTGTCGCACATGAAATGTGGGAATTTAACTCGAAATAAAATGTTCTTCGTCAGATTATGCATCAACTCGAATTTTTGACTTACTTGGTAAATAAGAATTATTGACTTACGAACTATTGAGCACGATATCATGTGCATACATATTTCATACAAGTGTCAAGTGTACACAGGAATCATAAATACGAATACGACATTAACTTACACTCGGATTTGACGTATCGCCCCATACTTTCCAAAAATATCGTACATTTCTTCAGCTGTTATTTTGTATGGCAAGTTCCTGATATAAAGAACTCTATTGACCTCCGGGGGTAGCCTTACCTATAAAAAAACGATATGAAATATACTTTCCTTTTTTTTTCATTTGCGGTCGGAAGCGGTTATAACCTCAAATCATGCTTTCGTGCATACTTAACTGCGAATAAAGTACTTGCAACTTGGCGCAGTAGTACATTAGCAATACATACAAGAATATTTATGAAATCAAAAAATTTTTAAATGGGCAGGGCAATCAAAATTAAAATGAAAGTTATTACAGAAGCTTAAAACTAACTGATATTTGAATTGCTGATTATAAACTTCAAACTTACGTTGGCCCGACGCTGCATTCCCATCGCCATTTTTCACAAATTATTCTAGAAACAACTACAGTTAAAAGCTCAATCATGCACCAGTAACCAGTAACAGATGATTTAGCTAAAACTTCCAAAAATACTTAACAATTAACTTTAAAAAAAGCTAGTTTTGAAGAAACTGTGTTTGTGTTTTCAGTTCCTGATTGAGTGATTGAGGAGAAAGACTGGACTGATACTATTTCAGATGTATGTATATAGATAGAAATAGAATATAAAATACATAATAAAACCTAAATTTATATTTTAGCGTACAAATAACTGAGCCCAATTGCGGGAATGTTTGAAACTTCAGAATGTCCCGAGTCCTGTAGATTATGGGTAGAACCAAGTAGATGTTGAGGAATAGATTAAGATTGTGACGCTATGTGGCGATACTGCAATGGTGTTGAATGCACAAGTATGTCCATGCTTTAAAATTACGTGGTACATTTTAGAGGGGGGTGGGGTTCAAGCTGCTCCTTTTACATCGGCGTACACACCAAAAAAGGGGAGGTGGGAGTTCAATATTTTTGATTTTTGTGCCGCGTAACTTATGCACGTTCTCAAAGTTGAATTATTATGGAAAAAACTGCGTAAGTTCCTTATGTTATTACACTCTGATTAATGGTAGCCGTGTATATACAGTCAGCATACTCATTGTACAGTGGTGTAACTATATTCATTTTATTATACAAAGTAGTACATGGATTGCCCCCTACCAAATAAGACACAAAGCTCGCAGCACGCCTCATCCCGTGCATAGTAAAGTGAAGTCGTCGGCGAGTGTACTTCTCAACTAACCTCGGCAGTCAAAAAGCCGACAGCTGCAGAAGCGAGTGAATTCGTAATAAAAGTTAATTAAAAATAAAAAAAAGTAATAGTAATTATTGAATTTGTTAATTCAAAATGAGTCGTTTTTACGCAAAAGGTTCTGACTCTGAGTCAGAGTCATCGGATTCGGATCCAGAGCCAGTGCAAAGACCCATAATTTCCGCTGCTACGTATGACGTAAGTTCCAGGAGAATATAAGCACTTACTGCAAAATATACATTTTCAAAATTTTATAAAGTGCTGTCACTAGTCTTTGGAATTTACTTCAATTTACAGATAAGCGATGATGACGATGAAGGAGGAAAGCGTATTGTGCGCTCCGCTAAGGAGAAACGTTACGAAGAAATGGTTACCCTTATTAAAAAGATTCGGAACTTCCGGAAAAATAATGACATGTCTAATCTGTTGGATTGTAAGTAACAAGTAAAGAGATCACATAGTTCGAATTATATATTGCTGAATGTTCATATAGCGTAGGCGTGAATGCAGTGTATTTTGTCATGTTAGGCTGTTGGGTTTCTACTCTAAATTACCGATTCTAATTGTTTCAATAGGCTTCGAAGATTTGGTTAAAGCCCATCAAAAAGCACTGCCTGTTATCTTAAAGGAAGAAAAAGGAGTCACTCCATCATTTTATTTAAAAACATTGGCACAGCTAGAAGTATTTGTAAATCAACAATGGGAGAACAGAAAGAACATGTCCAAAAATAACTCCAAAAGTTTGTCAACCCTCCGCCAAAAGTTAAGGAAATACAATAAAGATTTTGACGATGATCTGGTCAAATATCGGGACAACCCGGAATTACTGGAGGAAGACGAATTTGAGGAGGAACGAGAAGTGGAGGAAGATCGCGAGAGTGACAGTGAAGAGGAAAAGAAACCCACCAAGAAGGAGGGCACAAAGAAAGTTGCAAAGGCAAGTTAGCATTCTATATTCACGATTTTTTCGCATTAAAGTATTCGTACGCCTATTGAGAGTCAATAGATCGGTAATTTGAAACTTAATAGTAT
>JAQFZE010001064.1:0-20097 GCA_034695245.1 Dicyrtomina saundersi | reverse complement strand
TGTCCTCAAAGGGCATACCTCATCAAGAGAGTCCATCATTGCCTTCCCAATGGCAGCCGCCTCAGCATCAACGTCATTAACGCTGTGCAGCTGCCCATTGGGTGCCATCTGAACTTTCTCCCTCAGACAAGCAGAATATCTGCTCCATTCGACTTTTCTAATATTTCTACTACGAACAGCAACTGGCAAGCCAGCTGAGACACGGAACCAAATATTAATATAGCGCCCTCTAGGTGTTTTGTACAGAAAAAATATTGTTCAAGCGCCCCTAGGTGTTTTGTATAAAACAAATAATGTTGAAGCGCCCCCTAGATGTTTTGTAAAACAAAATATTGTTCAAGCGCCCCTAAGTGTTTTTTCATAACACAATTACTGCTGCAGCGCCACCTGCATAATGCATAATGCTAAAGCTAATACTAAATAATACTAAGTGTTTTGCATAAAAAAATAATGCTGCAACACCCCCTTCCCCTACTCTTGCTGGAGCTCCCCTAGGTGTTTTGAATAAAAACTAGAAATACTACAGCGCCCCCTATAAGATTGAGTGAATGCTGCACCAACGTTCTTATATGATTTGAAAACTTAAAAATCATGGCCCCCAGTATGTTTTTATTTAAATTGCTATGCACGATATGAAATAAAGTAATACTGTTGTGGTGCTAAGTAATTTAAAAATGGATAATATTAAGTAAGTAAGGGGTGCTTTATATTGATAAAATATTTACAGTTTCTTTACATTTATTTATATTTATTTACAATGTTTTGTAATGGCCAAATGGTAAGCTATAAGTAGGATCTTTTGGGTCTGAAAAAATTCTGCTTACATCTAATGCATTAAGTGCTATTTTATTCATTACAATAGAATGTACATTATGATCTACAGATTTTATAAGTTTAATATTAACTTTTACAATTTCATTATTCATAACAACAGACTTGTATTTCTCATGCATATTAGAAGCGATTGCTAATTTAGGAATGCCTGTACACTTGTTATGTTCAGAACCACTAAAGTATTTAAGGCTATATTGTTTTGACTTAACTGCAACTAGTTCAGCAATATCTAAACTTTCAATTTTCCACACTCCGCTGACACTACGATTATTAATTCTTAAATTTGGAATATACGCATACATTTCAAAGATTTTATGATCAGTAGGAAGTTTTGAAAAATCAAAAAATCTTTGATATTTCACAAGGTCATCAAAAAATGTTATTTTTATCAACTATCTGTAGGTATAGACTGTCTGTGTCTGTGTACCCACAATGTACATTATAATTAAATGCTGGCAAGACTTCGTCTTAGTACCTTTCGTAAAACATTGTTTTTGCAAATTCCCAAATAGTAAATCCAGCTTAAGGCAAATTATTTAACAAAACATATTTTTAACAGTGTGTAATTAAATTTAGGTCTTTTTCTAAATATTTAAAATCAAAACATTGTGCTAAAGCAATTAGGCCTAGTGCTGTAGCTTTGCTGTTAGCTAATTTTACATTACGGTTTTTTAGATTTTGTAAAGTTTTGCCATAAATAATATTTAATAAAAGTTTGTATAACTCTTTTTTTGTTGGTGATTTAGCCAAACTACGTTTCTTTAGATTTAATAATTTATAACTAAACTACAAAAATAAGATTTTTGCTTAAAACTAAAACCAGTATGTATTTCTACAATAATCATAACTTTAGACAAATAATATTGTAGTGTTACAAAATGTACAGTGTATTTTATTTTATTGTGACAGGTAAGTAAAAGCTTTGGATGAGTTGTTGCTTCTTTTGTAAACGAGCTGTATTTATGTGCTAATTCCTGTTGATTTTCAGATAATTCCTGTAATTTTATTATACGAGACTCAGGACAAAATGACTAATTACTAGTTAAATCATGAATATATTCTGAGTAATTTAGTGTAAAATTAAGTATATAACCAATTTCATTACTTGGATTAGCAATATTTGGATTTGACCAATCAATTTCAGAACGTTCTTGTGATGTCATTAATTTATAATCAGAAACAGGTATCGGGCTTAACATTGTGGAAGGATATAATGAGTTGAGATCTAAATGTAGAATGTGAGTACGTTCCTTGTCATGATTAAAGGCTTCTGAGATACTTTCATTATTTGCCGTCATAATACGTTTACTAGCAAAACACTGACCTCTAATATAACCTTGTAGCAATTTTATTATTTTATTATCTCTTACAAATTCAATTTCTGCTTTTAAGTAATATAAAAAACATTCCCAACTGTAACTTGCTAAAGTGATACTATACGTCGGATCTAAATTATAACTATTTAATCTCGTTTTACGAAAGTTTTCCCATATTTCAGCTACAAAAACCCAGTTTAATGTTGTATAAAGCTTTAAATAGTCGGCAAATGTTTGAATATTAAATTTGTTGCAGCAGTTATTTAAGTGATTTACGTTTTGATCAAAATTGTTTTGCAAATTTATTCCATTTTCAAATTGGGATTCATTAAATATTTCTGGAATTTTGTTACTTAGCATTTCAGTGCCAGTAAATAATTTTTACGGAAAAATTAATTTTTCAGTTAACAAATCAATTTTTTCACTGGTAGTAATTGCTGTATTATTTTGTATGTTAGAAGGTAAAATAGTATCAAAGCATTGTTCTAATATTTTAAAACGTTCTATTCCATGAAGTTTAATATTACGGACTATTACTATTACGGAATTAATAAATCTAACCTTAACCTTTGAATTTGTAACGCGGCCTGTGTAAAATGAACTATTTGATTTTGTATTTGGGGTTTGATTGTTGTAGTGTTGTAATCTAAATAAAGATCAGGTAGCCAGGTATCTTTAGCAGTTATTACCATCAAAATATATTCTTCAAAGGATTTAGCAATTAATGATACATCTTGTGTTTCAAAAACCTCGGAGTTGATAGCTTGAATTAAGAGATTTAAATCTATACCATTGCTGTAATGATCAACTACCAGGATTTCAAACTTATATTTGATTTGAAGATTACAGACAGTACAAATAGACATCTCATACATTCCCGTGGTATAGTTATAAAGATACGCCTTGTAATTCTTTCTTTCCTTATTAAATAGTCTACCACAGAGAGCGCAGTTAGTCGCACTTTCATGTTTTTGTATTATTTCAGCTGTAGGTTTGACAAAGTTATTAGTATTTATAATATTTGTTAATAACCTTTTAGACCAATAAAATATTCGTTCAAAAAAATTCTCTATTATGTACTTATCTTTATAATATTCACAAGCAATTACAGTATATTGTGGATTTCAGTATTTTACAACAAGTGAAAACGATGCTAGAATAAACTCAGATTCTATGGTTGTTTTACTTAGTTTAGTATTTGAACTGGACGTAGCTTCAGTAGATGGCAATGATGGCCATGGTTTTTCATAGGTATTAACTTTATAACAGATTACAAATGGAAACGGCAAAGTCATGTAAGTTCTTTGAAATTTTACAATTTGTGATGGCGCTGGAAAAACGGGTTTTTGATTCTGTAGTGTTAGGCAATTGTCATTGTGTTAATTTAAACTTGATTTAGTATAAAAATATCAAAATCATGTTAAGCAACGCCACGACTTGTTTGTATTTCCACACCATAGGAACTTATTTAGGTCTGTTATTAGAACTAGATGATACAGTGTTTCGTTTGCACGTGTTTCATGGATAAGAAATAAATTACATATGTTCTCTTTAGTAACGGTAATATGTTTGCTACGTCTAATTAATACAATTTGCTTATCTTTATGACTAAATACATTCACAGCAATATTTTTTTTCTGTTTAAATGCAGGCAAGTCATGATGCACATCTAATGGTGTATTTAAATCAGAAAAACTAAAGCGATCAAAGAACTTGACATAAGTTTTAGCACATGTTAAAGATAGGCCATTACATCTGCTATTAACAATGTTATTCTTAGTTACATGTTTACTATTAAACTCAACAATTTCATGTCTATACTTAAAAGCTGCAATACAGTACTTAAAGCAATCATTGTCTCTGTTTAAAATATTAAGATAACCTTGTTTTTTTAATGGCATTTTTAAATATCCTGTAGCACTAGCGCCTGAGAAAAGTTCCAAGGTTGCTAATTTGACTTGCACAGATTCAATTTCACGGACTCTTTATGAGCTGCCTAATCTATTAAAGTTATTAAGCTTTTTAATAATTTCTGACGATGCTTTAAAAATCATATTGTCTATTTCGTCAGTATTAAACAAGTCATAATTAGTTGAATATAGATAGACGTTTTCTTCTTTAAGCACATTTTACCCTTTAATAATTAAAGCTACAATTAGTTTTGCCTTAGTAGTTCTTAATTCTATGTTTTGCCTCAATAACTTTTAAATGGCATCGTTAATAAATGTTCAAATAGTTGGTACGTCTTGAAATATTTCAGTTGGTTCATAAATGTAAGTAACAATAGCTCCTTTATGGCTTCGACTTAACTCACGAAATACTGAAAAATCAATTGTTGATTGCTAGGGTCCCCCATCCACATGACTTCCAAACTGATTTTGTTGCTGACATCGATACTAGATTTTGTTACTGCAATACAGGCTGCAGTGCTCACAAAAATGTATGTGTTCAATGTGACTGTCATACAAAACACGACCGAAACAGTTATAGGGACATCTATGCATGAAGCATTTAAGATACTGCGTTCAAACCAAATAAACGCGTGTCATTAAAATTTAAAATAAAACATAAAACAGCATAGTTAAATTAAAATTAAGTAATTAACACTTAAATTCACAAAATATGTAATTTACCCTTGGTGAGGCTCCACGACGACCTGGTACAGAGTAAAATTGAGTTTCTTCAAAAAGAGGCTCAAAATCTGCTTGTCTGTTAGTTGCAATTGTTCTTCTATCCATGGTTTTGTCGATGTTCAAATTTACTGTATTCGATTTTAGGATACTTCTGCTGTGAGTGATTTTATACAAGTGAGGTCTTGTTGAATTAAGTATCAACTTTAAAAGTATTATTCTCATCTACGTCATGAATTTGCGGCTCCTTACCCCATCCCCCTTTTTTGCTGTTGGTATATAGCTTGTATATTTTCAGGGCAAACATAACCAAGACCAGGCCAAACAAGATGTAAATCACTGTAGAATATAAACAACAAGATTTTATAAAAACAATATAGTATTATTAGATTTTACTTACTCAAGATATCAACCCATTTAGGAGTCATATGATTTATACTGTCTAGTTCTTTATGATTTACGCCGTTGATAACGTTATTCTGTGTTGTTAATTTTTCCAGAGTAAACTTTATAGTTTGCAGCATAAACAGATTAAACGTTAGTGGTTGTACTTTTCCACTTTGTTTTTCCAGTGAATGGTTACCTAAAATGGTTTCAGTTTCCTCAAATTCCTGGTTTGTTTCTTCTGCAAACACGTTTTCAATTTCTTTGCCTTTGTAATTGTAACTTGATCCATCTATTTGGTGTTAAATGTTATTGCTTTTTGATGTTGACACAGTGTCTTCATCGTTTGATTTAATGTTAATTGCGGCTGATGAAATAATTTCGCACAAGTTTATGATTACAATGACTGTAACTGTAAACCAAACTGACTTTAAAGTTGACATGATAAACAATTATAGGTGTTCACGTGTTGGCTTTTTAGAACGAAATAACCAAAGAAGTGAGCAGGTGATAGTTTTTTATCACTTCCTAGTAGTACGTTTCTTGACACGTTTTTTGTATTGCTGTTTTCTTATTCTTGGCTTTGGTTTTGGTTTTAATGTTTTCAAACGTTCTGTTGTTGACGTGGCAAACGTTTTGTTCTAGAAAGTTTTAATTGGTTTTTTCCACTGCATACACTTTTAATAGAAATCCAGCTATCAGCGTCTGTATTACTCTCAAGGTTTTCAGATGGTGCAACTTCATTTGATTCAGCTTGTAATTTTTGGTTTGAGTTGCTATTTGTTTTATTATTATTATCTGGTGACTCACGTACGGTTGTATCTTCTGTTGTTACTAGTTCTTGTTGCTGTTAAAGTCTTTCTTGTTGATTTTTATTTCGCAATGTAAATATAGCCATAAGTTCGTTATACAATGCTGGCTAACTTTCATTACTTTTGCTGGCATGTTATACGTATTAGTCACTTTTGCATATAGCTATACATAATTCACGTATACAAATTTTGAAGAATATGCACGCTAGAATTTTTTGTACAATGACACGATGTTGTAACAATAATTTTTGTAACTAAAAATGTTTACTTGGATTTTTATTTATATTTTTAACCAAACAATTAACCTGCTTTTTATATTTTAAATTAATATGTTTAAAAAATTGATACAAGTTTAAAATACATTCTATTATAGTTTCTAATTGTAAATTAGACGCAGATTTAATTATTTTTCTAAAATCTTTTGCTGGTTTATAAACTAAATTATAAATAAATTCACTTTCTAAAATAAGTCTATTTGACATTACACTATTGAAGTATTACCGTATACTTCACAATTTTCAACCGGAAAAATATTATTTCCTACCCAAAATTTGGGATTTGTGCTTCTAGGATGAAAGTCTAACACTCAATAATTAAATTTTCTTTCTGATACTGGTTTTTGATACGCACTTGATAAAACTTCTGAGCTTCCCAGACAGCACTGCCTAGCGATTGATTTAATAACAGATCTGTCACGTGGAATATCAAATAATACTAAATAGTCCGTATTTAAATTTATTTTACGTAACCACTTCTCAAACGCATTATGTAAAACTAATATTATCGAGAAGTTTAAATGATGAGATTGCTTTGTAAAGAACCTTTCCACCATATCTTGCATTTGACCTTTCTTAGATATTTCGTCACTATAATCGTCAATGACTACTAAACTCGTTAATTAAACTAAATAAGATTCTATTCGACAAATCTCATTTATAAATTTTACACTTGCAGCAGTAGTTTGAAATTCGTGGAATTCTGGTTGAAAATGATAATACACATATATAACTGTATTTATATCTACACTAAATATATTATTTCGTTCCCTAATTATATCCAATACTAATTTAGTTTTCCCGCTAAACGTTGGTCCTACTACAGACATTGTCATTGAATGCTGTAGAGAAAAATTAGGCGTATCTATTATAACGTGTGTTTAAAATAACGTATTATTAAATACTGAAGTAATTATTTACAAATATATTATTATATAATATTTTTAAAACGTTTTAGTCATAAATTACAAAATTCAGGACAATCCAATCTACACTTGTTAGTTTGAATTCCGTAATGCGGGCAGTTATATATTGTATTGTTATAATAATTAGTGAATAGAGAAATAAATTTTCTTATTTTACGATCATTGTTAAGCACAGATGGCTTGAATGTGTTGAGAAAACTTGCATATGAAATACCTTATGCTCTAGAATATAAAAACAATAATGCATACCCGCCACATAGATACAAACGTTTGCTTTGTAAAGGATAACAATTTTCCGCAATAATTTTAGGTGTTGGTTTGTGGAGGTTAAGGTATCTTGACAAAGGTAAACCATAACTATCAAAAAATTCTGATTCTTCTGCTGATAACACGAAAAAACTGCACCAATGTTTTCCAGGGTTATGTTTTTTATCTGTATTCATAATAATTCCAATAGAATATTTGAGATGTCCTTGTTGTTGGATTCTAGCGTTTTCAAGTACGTATGTTAGCCCATCTGCTGGTACAACATAGTATGGAATCTTTATATTTGATCTTCCAAAGAGAATACAAAGCGCCCTCTCTAATGATCCATGTTTATTCTAAAAACGTCAATAAAATAAATACCAAATAAAGCATAACGTTTTAAAATTTAAAATTACTTGTACGTAAATAGGCCTTTATGAAACAAACTAAAATCACAGTAATTTTAATGTACCTTTTTATTGGCTTAATATAATTTGTTTGTTTTTATCAATCTTTAGCAAATTCTGATACTGGCAATAAATAATCGCATTCAACGACTCGGCCAATGTAGTTTTAAATCAAAGAAACAATTTTAATTGTCCACTTGAATTCACGCTTAAAGCACTACCTGACACTGGCATTAGTTGAAATGCTATAAGTACATTTCCATTTGTAAAATTATCTCTTGAAATTGCATGTCCTAATTGCTGATTGGTTGCTAGTTTTTTTAATAAATTAACAGCCAATAAAAAATTATCGTCGCCCACTCCAGCGGCAGTTTTGAAACTTAAATTAAGCACTTTATATTTTACTGCTTGTTGATTCAGTACAAATGAAACTTCACATAAATTTTTGTGAACAAAATTACAATAGGATTTTGTTAAATCTCCCAGAAATCCTTTGCTTGATAGTAATCCAAATACAACTAGTTGCGGTATCGGACCATTGAGTACATTTTCAATGGTATGAGATACTTCTTGTGGCAGTACAAGCGTTTTAATATCCGTTTAAAAATGGAATATTTAAATAATCCACCACTTGACAAATAGCTACGATGCTTATCAATAACTGCAGCAGTAGCAGTTTGTCTTCTTATGAATAAAGTTGACTTAGTTACGTCAATTCTATACGGGCAGCCATTGTACTCAGCTTTCTTGTCATTTGCCGTATCATTACAGAATTTTGGTTGTAAACGTAGTAATACTAACCTTAAATCAGTTTCTCCTGCCAAGTACTTTATTTGATTGAATATAGACGCTTCTAGTTTAGCCAAAGTTGTACAAATTTGACTTTTCTTTGATGATAAATAACGTTTGTTGAATCCAGCATCAGATGCTTTAAAAACTTCAGGCACAGTGTCTGGAATATATAATTTATCTAGTAGATGGTTCTCTTTTTCAATCAGGTTGCAGTCCAGATGTCGTTTCAGGTATGCATTAAATGCATACATATTAGATGCATCACTCACTGATTGGCCATTTAAAAAGCACTCAAGATTTGAAAAAAACGCATGTGCAAACAAGTTACACGGAGCACGAATATCTGTATCGTCACACGCTTTGCCGTCACTTAACACGATACTGTAAGAATTAAGTAGGAATGCGTCATTTAGATTGTATTAACCAGAAACGTTTCCAACGATGTCAAAAATAATCGGGCTTTAATTTTCTTTAGTTGATATTATTGAATAAAATGGCTGATATTCCCCTTGAAAAGAAAAACTGATATCCGTTAATGGTATTCTTTTTAATAGCAGTTCAATTCGGATGGATTCTTGACTTCCCTTGTAAACTGTAAGGTCACTCTAAATTGCTTTATCCTCGACCATTTTGATTTATTATTTCTTTTTCACACAACGTCGTTTTTGTTTTTGACCGCCTCCACGTTGAGATGATGTCCGTCTTGTTCGTTGTACACGACTGACTAAGCGTGCAGAAGAACGTTTGAATTTGCCTCCAACTTGAGAACGTTTTTGTTGTTTCTGTCGACGTTTTCAGCATCCAACTTGCATCAAACGCCTTCTTGAAGAAGTTGTTTGTTGGCGTTTTTTATGTTGCTTTGGTTTTGATTTTGTTAGTTGTCTACGTCTTTTAACTGTGGACGTTGATACTATAGATCTTCTTAATGGCACCAGGCATGAACCTGCTTCAGGATTAATTTCCGCGTTACCACCACTACCGCCTCCTACTGATCCTGATGAAGAACTACTTGCCGCTGAACTGCTACTACCACTTTGACCATTTGGACTCATTGGGTCTTTTAATGTACACTCTTTGTCGTCACAGTTTATTTTTTGCATTACTCTATTTGAGGTTTAAAATGCAATTTAATGACAGTTTGATTTTTCTCAAAATCAACAAGTTGGCCAAATTCGTTTAAAATAGTAACCCGAATTTAATTAACATGCTCTCTGTTCAGCGAAATGTATAAGATTGAATTAAACGTTTGAGATGTTTCTTTTTCATACTCTGCTGACTTGTCAATCATGCGCAGTACCTGATACGATTTCGATCTAAACAATTGAGGTTCAATAATATCACACGTCACAAGAAAACGTTTCAAAGGTTGTGTAAATGATGGCAATAATATGTCCCTGTTTTCTTCGTCTATTTTTTCTTTTAATTCTTGTTGAATCAATTCTTTTTTTATAGCAGCACTACTTGCTTTTTTAAACAAAATTATCTTGAAGACAAAAATATTTGTTAAGAAGCACCGGTAGCTTAATCCATGCACCATCTTGAACATTTACCACACTAATCACGCCTTCGTCAACAACAAATTTAGCTGGCTTTTCATTGAATTTATCTTTTTTAAATGTTAAATTTAATTCTTTTAAAAATGTAAATAAATTGAGATCACTAGGTTCATTAATATATGTTTCAATATAAAAAAAGTCTGCAAATCTGAAGTACAAGGTTTCTTTATCTTTTATATTGTTGTAATTGTCTACACTAAATTTATTTTCGGAATCATAAATTCCGTTCTTAAATTTTTTATTTACAAACCCTATGCATTCTGCAATTTTAGTTGGTATAACACAATATTCAAATGGTTTGCCCTGAAATTCCAGTTTACACTTTAAATCTGACGCAATTGTAATCCTTAAAAAAATCCTGCTCCACTTAAGGTTTTAATTAGCCTTTGAAAATAATTTAAATAATCTGTATCACCGGATTTAATGTATTTTGTTAATGGATAAATGCTTTTATATAACTGTTCTAAAATTATAAGGTTTTCTCTGTTAGCATATTCCAAAGTGGATATATCAAGCGTCTTGTTATCAGGAATTAAATTAAAACTTTTTTCTGTAGTTAAATCAAATAGTGAGTATAATCCTGGTCGAAGTAAATGTCTATTGTATCTAAAAGCTTCAGCTAGTATTTTAGGGATCGATACATATATTCCTGATTTTGTAAACATAT
The DNA here is from genome assembly GCA_034695245.1 of Dicyrtomina saundersi. Taxonomy (NCBI): domain Eukaryota; kingdom Metazoa; phylum Arthropoda; class Collembola; order Symphypleona; family Dicyrtomidae; genus Dicyrtomina; species Dicyrtomina saundersi. The sequence continues at coordinate 9,252 of JAQFZE010001064.1, read as the reverse complement.
GTTATATTTGTACAAATAACAATGGCGTATCTTTTTTAACAAATCGCAGTTCCAGTTTTAGTGGAAAGTTTTTACTTTGCAAAGCGGTATTAGGAGCTGATACAAAATCCAAAGGCTTTTTGTGGGTTTTTTTAACAGAAAATATGGTTTTAATAATAGGTTTTATACTAGGAAATAATTTATCAGCACTACGTTTTACTATTTTAGCTTTGCTTGATGTATCTGTCTTTTCAATATTTGTGTATCTAATGCTATTAAGCCTAGCTTTATACTTGTGCAATGTGAGTGGGTAGCTGAGCACAGTAACAAAGTTAGAACCTGTATTATTTGGATAAATGGTCAAGTTTTTGTCACTAGTTAATGTTATGTAATGATTTTGGGAACCAGCACGTGATACACAGCTAGCTTCTGTATTAAAATTAAACATTTTGTATACTCACGGTATTACGCAAAACCTAATTCTTCAGTATAAAATTTGCCGGTAATTTCTTCTCCGTTAGTGTCTTCTAAATTATAAGTTATGGGATCCGTATCAGTGTGAACAGCTTTGATTCTAAAGACCTCACGGCTGAAATTTTTGCTGTAACCTACACAAAAGCAGAAATTCAAATAAAAATAGGTTTTAATAAAATAAATCTATTAATAAACGTTTTGACGTCATCATCAAGCAGCAAGAACGTTAAAAAAACGTTATTAACACGATTTAAAAACGTAATAAGTATAACTATATTATTTTCACGTGACTCGCCTTTCTCGAAAACTATTTTTGCGCGGAAAAGTTGAACTAAATCACCAACTGAAAATTTCGGTTTCTACATTTGTTTAAGGTTTGTTAATTAAATCACTTAACATAATGCTCTATACTTCTGCTTCATTCTTTTTATTTATATTTGCTGGTGCACGGTTTACTGTCAAATGGTATGAGTGGTTATAATTTCTGGTAAAGTCTTGCAATACGTCTGTGATTTTCCCGCTACCTTGTTGAGTCATATAACGTCGTGATTGCGTATAAATTGTCCTATAAGGCATATAAATAAATATTATAAACGTAAATATGCAGTTAAATCAAAATTCAATAAACAAGTATAATAATATATGTAAATGCATTAAATGTAATTACATAACTTATAAAACGCTCAACCAATGAGCTTTTAATGTGAGAATATACATAATATAATTTAATATGGCAAAACGCTAGTAGTTTTTGAAATTCTGTAGTAAAAAATTCCGTTCCCATGTCCACAAACAAAAATACGGGGCTTGTTTAAGCTTCTTTTAAGAAAGATTTAAATGCAGGAACCATAGATTTAGCTGACTTATCTTTTAAAAATCTAGTATATGCGTACTTGGAAAACGCGTCGATTACGCGCAAAATAAACGTGTTATTATTGTTTTTTTGTGATATGTTTGACATGTCTTTCAAATCCACGGCCCACACTTTGGTAATAAAGTAAACCATAGTTCTTCTCCTTTTAAATTCATTTCTAACTGGTCTGTGCAAAGCATAAGAATCTAGCTTTCGTAATTCTTTATCTACCTGTTTCGTCTCTTTCCATTTAGTACTATTTTTCAAAAATCCTGAAAGTCCCTGGTACGCTCCACTAAACCTTTTGTTTAAATAAATCCTTTTAATTTCCGAAGACATTTTGTATTTGTGACACAAATCTAAAAACAACCACACTTAACAAAAGTTAAATAATGAATAAAAAATGAGTTATATTTACAATTATTATTATATTCTATGAATTCAATTATTGACAATGCAAGTAATACAAACGTTTTCTTCTAGTTTGTATATACGTATATTATTTTATTTCGCCGCTGCTAGAAACCAACTCTTTTAATAAGGTTCTTACTTCAAGTGCCTTCAATCGAGCTTCTTCATTTGTTTGATTGACAAACACATTATTAACTTTATCACCACTGTTCATAATACGCGAATCTTTTATTTCCTCGTTAAAAATGATAAACGAATTAAACAACTTAAATCTTGATGAAGCAACATAAATAAGGCCTTCAAATAGTTCTTTTTTGCCCAACAAAATGCCTTTAATATCTAATGACTGACTTTGAATACGATGCATAGTTATTCCAAAACATAATTCCAATGGTATTTCATTAAATCATCTGTTTTTATTGAGTTGTTTATTATGTTTATGCACACAGTCACGAAAGATTGGGACGCCAGAGCCGTTTGGAGTTTCTATAAATTCAGTTCCTATATATTGCGGAAAATAACCAATTACGCACTCCACAGCATTCCTCCACACAAAAGAGTTATAAGTCCTTGAATATAATATCTGTTTTACAGTTCTTATTGCGCCATTGAATAGTCCCAGTTTAACACATACATTTTTTCGTAGTATAACTGGGACTTCGACAGCCAGCTGCAGGTCTTCGGCTAAATCTGGATTACATGGCTCATTTGGTTTTATTTTAAGGGCATTTGGGAAGAACTTATGAATCATCATTCTATAATGTACAGAATATTCCATATTTTATAAACGGAAAGATTACACAATTGCAAATGATTTACAATTGTTTTACTTATTGTAGTACTCACTCATTATGATGATGCATATCTTCCTTGCTTTGAAATAAATGCAACAATTTTTAGAACTTATTGATTTCATTCTGAGTTAAATACATCTTTTGTCTTGCGCGAAGCTGGAATAAGTCCACAGTAGTGCATGCACGATCTCCTAATCTATTAAGAAACTCATTGTACCGTCTTTGACGATTATCATTTAAAGTTTGTCTATATGGTTCATTTAGAGTAACAACACACTCAAAACTTTGATAAGTATTTGTGGGTTCCAATACATTAATATCTGGTAACTGTTGAATTGGTTGGAACAAAGGCGTGTCGCAAACAGGCAAGGCCTTGAATGCAAAATAATTATACAAAAAAATCAACTTTATGTGAATTAATTTATGAATATATTGTTCAATATAGTAATATTTTAATAACTTTATGATGTATCAAACATTTTATAAATGCATTAACCTGAAAGAAATCGCCACATAAAATTACGCTTGCGCCACTAAACGGAAGATGTAAAGTTTTTTGATTCACTATTTTAAGAAGACGGTCAATATATTGCAGTAACGTTAATCCAATGAGCGATACTTCATCAATAACAATAAATTATATTTTTTAAAGATATGCAAGCTCATGTGAATGTAACGTGCGGCGTTCTAATTGTTCCATGTATGACAAATCTGTAAAAGCTTCAATATAAAATTCTCGGTGAATTGTATTTCCTTTATATTGTGAGCAGCGACACCTACCTGTATACGCACACAAACAATATCCAAAACTTCCATTTGTGTCTTCTCTCTTTTTTTGTAATAAGCACTAAATATGCTCAATTACAAGAGATTTTCCTACTCCAGGGCATCCATGTATAATCAATCTCAACGGAGATGACATATAAGCATCTGGTTTCTTTTTTAGTTGGTCAGCTACAAGATGTAAAATTTTTCTTTGTTTTAAATTTAAATTCATAAAAATGACTCTTGGCACAACGTTCACAACAATGACTTCATAATCACGTTCCCAATTATTAATTGTAGCAAAATTTAAAAAACACATTTCTTTGTCTGTATTGCAATTAGTTAAATCGCAATTACAATTTAAGGTTTCATTATTTTTTGCTTTTTCCTCATGCTTAAACCAACAATCAGAACACAAATCATGTTTGAGGTTAAATGCAAACACATGTTTGGTACATTCTGATAGGCTAGGATAGATTGCAATATAGGTAGTTAACTTTTTCATCTTTAGATGCATACTTATTGCTGTAAAACTCATGTTTACGTTTTCTAAGAACTTTGCTTTTTCCTTTACAGCAGCAACAATTAACACAAAAGAGTGGCACGTCACAACTTGGTTCCTATTGTAGAGGTTCCCATGTATTAGGGCAATAAATGCCTCTAATAATTTCTAATGTTTTTACAAATCCATTTTGACATTCATTACAGGTGTCAGTGTATGTGGCAACACTAAATGAATTTGAATTATAGTGGAAACCTAATTTACCACAAAATGTGCACATAGAAGGCAGGGATAAATTTTTATTTTATGTAAAATTTTATTGTCAGGTTTCTCATCCCCGGCTTGTTTTGAATCAAACCTAAAACTTGCCAAAAATCCATTAGCTTGTTGTATTGCCACGTATTGTTGAGAGATTATATTGTATTGTGTTACTTGAATATTTGCCCACGTACATCTACGTTATCTGGGCCTAGATTTGGGATTTGGTCAAGATCCAGGATAGCGTCTACATCACTTTTTTTTCTGAGCTAGAATAATAATTTTCTACCGAATATAATTGAAAGCACAACTGTCGGCTATTATATTGTCCGTTGTTTTTTTTATTGTGTTTAACAGAGGCCGTATCTGTAGCAATGTTTGAAAATAATAAAACAATGTGGCAGCACAATCAATATTATTCATTTTCAAATTCATGTAACTTAGTTTACTCAAGCGTGCATGAAAATGTAGAGGGAGCAATTAAAGCTTTGCTATATTAATTTTCAACAATATTGTTTGTACTTACAGATTGGTTTAGATACGAGCGCTTTTGTATTTGTTTTTTAAATATTTGTATTATTGCTAGAAGTATTATTTTGCTTTGTAAATTAACAAATTTGTTAGTCAAAATTTAACACTTTGTGACAGTGATGGGGTGTTGAGTTTGAGTGACAAGAGAATACAGAGCTTTTAAGGGCTGAACTTGTCAGTTCTTTTGACAAGTACAATAAGTCTTTTTTTAATAATTTTCACAAATCACTACAAAATTCTTATGACAAGTAAAAAGCTAAGGGCACGTAGTATGAAATAAACTTTTGTGACACTTTTACTATACAAAACAATGATTTAAAAGCTTTTTTTTTAAATTTAAAATACAAAACTGATATATATTGGCCTAATGCAATGTTTACTCTGAGAGCAAACAAGAAGGAATCAAATCAAGATTACCCTATTACAATGAATCTACCCTCATTCCTCAAATAATAAGCGGAATGCTTGAGGAAAAATACAAAGATAATTTGTAGAAACTTCAAGACGTAGATGTAGTAAACTGAACGTTTATTGGTGACATAACAAGGGTTTTCTAGAAAAATGTAAAATGTAAGCATAATAATTCCTAAGAACGTTTACTACAAGATGAAAATAGTATATATGATACTGCGTTGCCCACCCATTAATTTCTTCTCAATAGCCTGATTTTTCAAATTCAAAATCACTGATTTCGAGAGAGGATTCCATTTTACGATCCTGTTGACAAGAAACCTACTTTGAGACTAAGCTCGACTGAGCTCGACTAGTTATGTTTTTGCATGTTTTAATGTAATTAGGTAATATGTTAAATGTTGACAAATGTATCGTAAGTTCGTACGTTTCACTGTATTAACCAACGGCCCCACCACAAATTACAACGAATAATGCCAACTACGAATGCAGCTTGACAACAAAACTACAGACTACGAAAACTCGCCTACGAAACAACACACAACGAATGATGAAACTACGAACAGTGGCGAAACCAAACAAACATATCAAATTACATCATCATGAGTAATTATTCTCGAAATATCGTAATGCAAAACGTTTAGGAATGACGTAATACGTTTTTACTAGAAACGTGTGTTATGGCAACGCACATACAGGTTTTATTTCTAGTCAAATAAAACCCATTTGTACTATAGCTAAGTCAACATCATAAAAACTATTTATGTATTGTCAGAACATGGTGACGTCATGAAAAGTTTATGCCGAATTTTTATTGAACTTTGGTGCAAAACCGTCAAAACGTTTCCCAAATTACTACGTTTCGTGATTTTAAAAGTATTAATATACCATATTTCCTGAAAATCGGATTTATTTAAACTTAAGCGCAGAAGCGGAAAAGTTTTATTTCTGCTCCAAGAAAATTATCTTTCAATACAATGGCTGAAAGCAGCCAGAATTCAAATTTTTGATTGAAGCGCCTTGGTAAGTTTTACTAGCTCTTACTCATATTAAATTGCGTTATTAATATTACAATAAAGTCTTGAGCATTGTCATTTAGGTTAACAATTTGTTTTTTGTTTTGAAAGATAATCTTTTGCCTGCTCAAGAACTCCAAGCGTCAAAATTAGGCAAATTTAATGCACCAGCAAGGTATAGTTTTCAGAGCACTACAGATTATCTTTTTGCTTATAATCAACCTGGAGCTAGTATTCATTCCCACTGAGTATTCACCTCGCACTACAAATTATGATCCAAGTACTGACAACCCCAGGAAATGGGATTTCTTTGAAACACTAGATACGTTTGTTGTAAGCAATAAGTTAAAGCGCCATCTATATTAATTATATCAAACAGTATGTAATTAGATAATATGGAATAGATAGCAGTGACACCTACCTATTTAGTAAATAGCAACAAGCAACATCTAGCAATAGATATTACTTTATTGCTTGTAAATAAATAAATATTCTAGATTGGTTTTGACGTACGTGGGCGTTTGAGATGGAATAATCAAAGCAAATGTTACTTCTATTACTTGGTAAAACAAAATATGGAGGGAAGGGTGAAACATTCTTGCATTCAGTATAGTCTATTCGAAGGCCACGGATTCATTGAGTTTATGGATCATATTTTGCTTCAGTACGAAACCTATTCAGCAGATAGCAAAAGCATTAGATTCAATTCCATTCTTTGATGGAAAACAGAAACAAAGCAATGGACGAGTACACCAAGATTACGCGTATGTCATTTTGGAATGATCCGGATAAAGAACTTAAAAGCATTAGAATGCGGCTCACATACCAGTCACTTACTGGATCATACATTTTTCACTTGAATCAAAATATTCCTGTTGACGTTTTAAAGAAATATGGCAACTGGTGTAGGAGTACCACTTATTTTCAATTCCTCAAATGTCTGCTTTTACAAAAATTTTGCAAGCAATGAATAAAGTCAACCGTACGCCTCCTATTAGCGATAAAGAATCTACATTCAGGCCTCTGTAAGGACAGCGTATGCGGTATGGAGATGAGGTTATTGTTCCTCCTACAACTACATCTGCCTTTACATCCATAATTACAACAATAAATGATAAAAAAATGAGCGAACCTGAAGTTGCTCCATCTGCACCACCATTGAGTAACATTCAAGAAGTTTAACATGCTGACATGCGCGACTCAACTTACGAACAAGATGATAATGCAATGATTTAAACTTATCGGCATTATTGTAATATAATTTTAATCATGAGTATTGTTTGTATAATTTAAGTTAAGCCTTACATATTTTGTGGTATAAAATTTAACTACAGTATTAAAACAAATGTTAAAATTGAAAGCACAATTATTTGTAATATTTTATTTATATAAATGGAAACTAATTTAGTTTAACTAGGCTTAAAATTGCTGTTTTGACTGCACAAACGTCTTTAAATGTATTACATGCACTAATTACACAATAAAAGAGCATGCTTACTACTTATAAATATAATGCATTAGATGTAAGTCAAATTTTTTCTGATCCAAAGATCCTACTTATAGCCTAAAATTGGCCACTAAATGTAAATAAATGTAAATAAACTAAATATATTAACAATATGAACCACGTTTTATTTATTTACTATCATACATTTTCAAAATTACTAAACATTACTGCAGTATTACTGTTATTTCATGTGGTGCATTGCAATTTAAGACAAAACCTAATAGGACCATGATTTTTAAGTTTTTAAATCTTATAGAGGGCGTTGGTGTAACATTTACTCAATCATATAGGGGGCGTTGTAGTATTTCCAGTATTTACTTAAAACACCTTGAGGAGCTTTAGCAACATTGAGGGAGGGTGCGTTGCAGCATTATTTTTTGTGCAAAACACCTAGGGGACGATCTAGTAACATGTAGATGGCATTTTAGCATTATTTGTTTTATGCAAAACACCTAGGGAGCGCTTTAGTAACATGTAGATGGCGCTGCAGGATTATTTATTTGTTCTATGCAAAACACCTAAGGGGCGCTTTAATAACATGTAGGTGGCGCTGCAGAATTATTTATTTCATGCAAAACACCTAGGGGCTGCTTTAACAGCATGTAGGTGGCGCTGCAGAATTATTTTTTCCATGCAAATCACATAAAGGGCGCTTTAAAATTTTTTGCTTCAACCAAAATACCTAATGGGCGCTTCAGTAACATGTAGGTGGCGCTGCAGAAATATTTGTTGCATGCAGAACACCTAGAGGCGTTTAAGTAACATGTAGGGGCGCTGCAGCAATTATTGTTATGTGCAAAACACCTAATGGGCACTCCATTGACACTTGTATAAAACTGATGGCATTGTCATTGTTTGTGTAGATTGCGCTTGTATCAATTGTGTAGATGGCGCTTATAAGGTTTTTGTAGATGGCACTAGTATCGCTTGTGTAGATGGCGCTGTTTTTTTGTGTAAAAGGTGCTGCTATTTTTTATAGATAGCGCCGCTTTCTTTTTTCTAGATAGCGCTGCTATTTTTTATGAAGATGGCGCTGCCATCGCTTGTGTAGATAGCGCCACTATCGTTTCTGTAGGTGGCACTATTAATGCTTGTATAAATGGCGCTACTACCAGTTGTAATAATGACGGTAGTATAACTTGTGTAGATAGCGCTTGTAGCGCTTGTGTAGAAAGCGTTACTATTGCTTGTTGATAGCGTGAGTATCTTTTGTGTAGATGGCGCTAGTGTCATTTTTTTGTACTGCACTAGTTGCGCTTGTGTAGATGACGCTAAAAGCGCTTGTGTAGGAGGCGCTAGTAGCGCTTTTATATGTGGCGCTAGTAGCACTTGTGTAGATAGCGCTAGTATCGCTTGTGTAGGTGGCGCTCCTCACGCTTGTGTGAGTGGCGCTAGTAGCGCTTGTATAGTTGGCGCTAGTAGCGCTTGTGTGGGTGGCGTTAGTAGTGCTTTTGTAGGTGGCACTAGTATCGCTTGTGTATATGGCGCTAGTAGCGCTTGTGTGAGTGGCGCTAGTATCGCTTGTGTAGGTGGCGCTAGTAGCGCTTTTGTAGGTGGCGCTAGTAGCGCTTGTATATGTGGCGCTAGTAGCGCTTGTGTAGGTGGCGCTAGTAGCGCTTGCAAAGGTGGCGCTAGTAGAACTTGTATAGGTGGCGGTAGTAGAGCTTGTCTAGGTGGCGCTTTAGTAAATATTTGTTCTATGCAAATACTATAAATATTATTATTATTATTATTATTATTATTATTATTAT